>CALYLW010001626.1:0-84653 GCA_944989445.1 Ampullaceana balthica | reverse complement strand
TAGAACTGACCTTACGCCTTGACGGTGTCGTGTTGTCTAAATAAAATCCAAATCTGTATCCGGGACTATTCGTGCAACAAGCTCCTGGTGATGACGTTAATGGTGGGGGAAAAACGATGTAAGAAGAGGATCTGTTTAAAACGTCAACGGCGTCCATAAATTTAGAATTTTAATTTTTTGAACCGAGTCGGCCAGTGTACCAATGAGCGGCGCTACGAGCCTGGATGCGCTCAAGGAATTTCAACACGGTCGTATTCTAAGTTAGAAACGTTTTGAAAGCTTTTGAAGTGCAATGGAATGTACTATTGACAATATGAACTTTAAAAGTTTAGCTTTAATCTGCAATCCTAAAGAAAGAAATATAGTTTTTTTAAGGCCATCGTTAATATTGCTGTTATGGCGAACAACCAAACAAGAAATAAAAACTCGAATGAGTATTAAAACGCAATTTCCAACAAGGGATTTCCGTTTTTTTATTCAAATGAAATCATTCTAGATTACAATAAAAGTCGATTCAAATAAGTAATTCTGAAACTAAACACAATATGACTTCATATCCCCTCACGCTACATCAGTGCTTCTCAAACTTTTTAGTATGATGGACCGGCACGATTTTTTCCATTGCACCAGGGACCGGTGAACTATTTTCACTGTACTGACGTGGTAGCGAAATGTAATTTCCATGTGCTTATTGCCGAAAAGTTGACATATATTTTTTTTATAGTAAGTATTAATGGATGAACATTGAGGAATATAATTAGATTTTTCGGCCCTTTCTTGATAATTTCTGCGGACCGACCGCGGACGTCCCACGGACCGGCACCGGTCAGCGGACCACCACTTTGAGAAGCTCTGCGCTACATCGCATCAAGAATGTGTCAATAAAATGCGCACCACGCAACAATCTAACATAAATTTTCACAAAGCATGAAAACCCCATTAACTATCATTCTAGATTACATTAAAAGTCATTTCAAATCCATAATTTTGAAACTAAACACCACAATTGCTTTCAAAAATTGCTTCTAAAATTACTGGAGTCGAACGAAAAGAGATTTTTGAAAAATTCCTTCTCCATCATTGTTCTAAATATTATTAGCTATTTTTTGACATTTGTTTCAAACCCCATAGATGTTATGGTTGGCGAGAAATTGACAAAATACAGATATTTTTTCTGCTTTTTTGGATTTTCTAGGAAATCCAGTAAACCTTTTCGATATTTTTTTTTGGCCGTTGCACATCCTTGGGACCTCCTTAGCATATTTGCAAAGACCCGAACCCTCTATCTGGTATGGTTCAGGAGGAGTTGCATGTGCAAGCGTTACAGACATTTTGATTCTATAAACGCAATTTTTCCAAGGGAAATTGCGTTAAAAACCCAAAAATAAACAAAAATTGGTATTATCCCTACAGTGATACATTCAATTCTTTACTAACTTGATAAATGAGTAATTTTTGTTGACCAAATAAATTTGAAAATTTAAGAATTATGGCATTAATGAACTATAAAATCCATGAACTATAACGATCAAGTGTCCTTGAAAGGGGAATATAGCACATTTTTTCTGAGCTGTGATATAATCCTTGGACGCTCGTTTGTCCGTGAAAACCGTAAAGAAGTTCCAGAACAAGTTTCACTAGTTGGCGTTTCACTGACCCAGTGGTGAGAATATGGAGGGTTTCCATGTCAACCACGTGAACAGAGTTGCCAGATGTCCGGTTTTATCGTTATTTGACCAGTGAAAACAATTGAAGCAATACCTGACATTTTACATTTGAATTATAATACGGCTTTTTGTGCCATCGACTACCTTCGACACTAGTGTCCGGTATTTTTGATACAACCATCTGGCAAGCCGACACTTGAAAGGTCTCAACATTTTTATCTGTTTGTTTTTTGTTTTGTTTTTTGTTTTTTTTTAATTTAATTTATTTTTATTTATTTTTAAAAATTTTATTTTAATTATTTTTTATAGGGGTGGGGGTGGTGGTGGGTTACTGGATTTTGTGTCATCTTGCGTTTACTTGACGCAAGCTTGAGTGGAACTAACACTAAACTTTTGTAACTTCTCAACAACATTAATTAAGTGTCGCTCAACAAGAAATGATTTTGTTTTTGCAAATGGCGCGGTCAACTAAAATAGGATACGCACTCAAGTTTTAGGGTCAGAAATAGTCAACAAAACATCAGAAATAGTCAACAAAACATCAGAAATAGTCAACAAAACATCAGATATAGTCAACAAAACATCAGATATAGTCAACAAAACATCAGATATAGTCAACAAAACACATATTTTAGCAGAAGGTTTGAACCGAAACTGATTTTTTGTTTATAAATGTGCAATGCATTTTTGGCCGATTTAAATCGCACTAACCCAATCTTACACTGACCTGCAGGCAAATGTGTCAGCGACATAGTCAGATATGAATCTAAAGTTCTGAAGAAACCTTTGTCTAAAGCAAAAATTTTGAGTTCAGAGATTTTACAATTTACTGTAGATATATTACGCAAGATAAATGATCAAGACAACATATACATCACAGTGCCACCAATTATCAATTATTAGTCGATTTTCCAATAAACCACTTAGTCAAAGGACTTAGTTCTATATGTTAACCTCTGTCATAGATTTTAATGCTGGGACAGATGGAAGCGAAAGACTCGTGTCATAAATGTCTGAGTCTTTGTGTCTGAGATTATAACACGCGATTATTTTCTCCTATTGTTGCCAATATCAATGACGTCATATCCTCTTTGAGTTATAAGTGAGACTAATGCTTCGTAACACATTCACCTAATACCCGCGCCCGAACAAGGGAGAAAGAAATGAAGGAACTAATCTCGTCGATATAACCCTGACGCTTAATCCCTGCCCACGTGATCTTGCCCAATCCCTTGCATCTCGTGTCTGACCGTGAGGCGTTGCACAACAAATCGATGAAGAGACAAATCACCCGTGCGCCGAGGCATGTGTACCGAGCACGGTGACGTAAATATATATGTGTGTGTTGATGTTGTCTCCGTGCACGGTCTCAAGTCCCGTGTCACACAAGTCTACCACAGTCTGACTGGGATGATGCAGATGTTCAACACGATCAGGGACTTCCTTATTGGATGTGAGTAGAGATGTTGACGATGTGGGGGAAACATAATTGGCCAATTTTATTGGAATTTTTATAGCAGTACATTATCTCTGCATGAGTAACTGGCAAGCTATAGATACAGTGATTTATTTTTTTCCCTTACTCATGATATTAATATAACGCAGTATGGCTTTCTTTTCCGTAGGCCGGATGCATAAACCCGATATCGGATGCAGCTTTTACAGAAAAGTCATTCCACTAGAGTTGATTTATTTATTTACTTTCTTAAAGACAGTGCATTTTGTCTATTTCATGATAATGCATTAGATAAACCAACCAATTTATTTCGACCCCAAATGTCTTTGAATTGTCTCAATTTAACATAAATCTGTTACATAATATAAATAGCAAGTTGGCGGCCATTTGTTTACAAACCTGTGGTCGGTCGGCAAAAACGGATAATCTTCAACAAGCTAACGGTGGGTAGTGTGTGTGTGAGTGTGGGGGGGGGGAGGTAGATATTGAGAAAATTTCTTGAATTTCTATAATAACACGTTTTATTCCCCATGCTGCTAAGCAGATATTTAAGAAACGAAGATGAACCTCAAAAATATTAAAATATCACCATCGTTACAGAATAGCCTTGATGTTTTATGAAAAAAACGAGCAACAAAGCCCGTCCAAGTACGTTCCGCCACCGTTCGGTGGCATGTTGTAACTCCCCTCCAACAGCCGTCTCGACCGGCATACATGTGCATCACGTCAAAAATGCTATTCATTATAGTTAAAATATATAACTCGTAAAAACAGAGCTTTTGACTATAAATCCCAACGCGCATAACTCAAAGTAAAGTCCTGGAAGAAATACTGCACCCAAAAATAACTCGTTTTGAACGCCCGCTTTAACTTATTCAATATGATTGGCTGTAGAAGTCATATGTGTTTGAGGGGCCAATCCCTATCGATGACCGCACGGAACATAGCTTTTTATTATATAAGGATGTGAGCAGCGTTTTTAACCACGTTTTTTAACTCGCTTTCGTTCCTGTTGATTTGTTTGTCTGTCCACAATTTTTCAAACCTGCCAACGTAAAATTGAACCACTTGTGATGGTCCTAGAGATCTCAAAATTTTACCACAGATAGAACTTAGATGACAATGCATTGTGTCAAAATTTCAGATCGATCGAATGTACCGTTATTAAATTATTGAACATTTTAGTTTATCTATATATATAAGCATATGTACCGTCTGCTTTTGTTGACATCCATGAGTTCACCCCGTGACCACATCACCGTGTTTTTAAAACGTTGGGCGGGCGCTTTTGAGGTGTTTGGTATTTTTTAAAAATAGAGGTAAAAAAATATTTTTAAAAATCACGTTTTTATAAGTGGACTAAAAAGAAGAAAATAAATAGAGGTAAAAAAAAGATTTTAAAAAACCGCGTTTTTATAAGTGGACTTAAAAGAAGAAAATAATTTAAAACTTATAAGTTCAAGTACTTCGATTTAATATGTCTAAAAACGTGGGGCGGGCGCTTATGAGGTTTAACATATGCGGTTCACTCATTCTCTAACTTACAGATCTCTCTTTTGCCTTCTAAATTAGAAATCTTTTAATTTTTATACCAAACACCCGCCCCACCTTTTTAGTCATATTAAATGGAAGTACTTGAACTTATAAGTTTTAAATTATTTTCTTCTGTTTAGTCCACTTATAAAAACGTAGTTATTAAAAATCTTTTTTTTTACTTCTATTTATTTTTCAGTCATTTCCGTTTGTTTACAAACCTTTAAAAGTTTATAAAATGGTTATAACCTACATTTCACAGCTGGCTAGGTTATAACTTCACGTTGCAGGTTGGTTTGTAGATCTGGACAGAATGTTCTAAATGCATATTTGACACCCCGTTTTCTTAACAGTTTTTGCTCCAAGCAGATAAGTTATGATTCAAATTTATTGAGGCAATCTACATGGTAAATGTGGCGGGGAAAAGCTTGCAACTGTGACTTTCAGTAACCGGACCTCGCGACACACTCCACACCGCTATGGATTCACACATTTGAGTTACCAACAGGCTTAGATTTACAACACATGTTGGGCCGATAATATGTCCGTTAAGCTATCGTTGACAGCTCCCTTCAGTCACTGCAATAGCTCAACATATTAGCAAAGTTTTTTTAATATATGTATTGTTTTTAAATTGGATTCAATAAGAATTTTTTTTTCATAGTCAAGACTAATATTTCGTGAAAATGATTTAGAAGCCCTGCAAAGTATTTTCTGTACAACAGAGTTAGTTAATTGTGAATGTGCTTAGTAATAGTTTGAAACACAAGTAGAAGAATCACGAGATATAAATTAAACCGGAACACTTAGCCGCGAAGCAGGTATCTCAATCTGGTATACAAAATGGAAAACCACAAATAATAATAATAATAAGTTAATTAATACATAGCGATCTACCCCAACAAGTAGCTGAACTCATAGCACTTCACATAAAAAACAAGAAATAATAAGTAAAATGTAAAAAAATCTTTTTTTTAAAAAGGACACGCTTTTATTTACAAACATTTACAGACTGAATCGCGCTGATCTCCCCTGCCCTTGATGTAAACACGGGAATTTGGTAAACAAGGGCTGGAGTGAAACCAGTCAGCCGTGGAGGTCAACTCTAGCAGACGACTATACATTCTAAATAGTGATAAATAGAGATAAACTAAAAATTGATTAATTTAATTACGGTACATTCTATCGATCTGAAATTTTGATACAATGCATTGTCATCCAAGATCTATATGTGGTAAAATTTTGAGATCTCTAGGACCATCAAAAGTGGTTTAATTTTACGTTACAAGATTTGAAGGAAGGATGGATGGATACAACATACAAACAGTGTGACTTAAATAAAAGCGTGTAAAAACTCGAATGAGTATTTAAACGCAATTTCCAACAAAGGATTTCCGATTTTTTATTCAAGGGAAATCATTCTAGATTACATTAAAAGTCGATTCAAATAAGTAATTCTGAAACTAAACACAATATGACGTCAGATCCCCTCACGCTACATCACACCAAGAATGTGTCAATATAATGCGCACCGCGCAACAATCTAACATAAGCATTCACAAAGCGGGAAAAAAACATTAACTATAATTCTATATTATATTAAAAGTAATTTCAAATAAATAATTTTGAAACTAAACAAATCAATTGCTGTCTACAAGTTGATGCTACAATTGCGAGAGTCGAACGATAAATTTTTGCAACAGTTATTTAACGACAATACAGAATGTAACAAATGAAATAAAGGAGTACACAGAATTGAATAACTCAGAAGGTAGAACCCGAATTGACACAAAATGGCCAAGTGTCAGAACCTGAGTTGAAACTAAATAAACACTTGCCTTGTAAACCTACACCATCTTGTTGATATGTCAACAAGTCATTTAAACGGACAATTAAAAAATTATTCTCCTTGACTTTATGTTTGTTTTGTCGTTACACCACCTTTAAACTTGAGTTTTCTGTAAGTTTTATTGTTTGCCTGACCTGTAAACCTATGGATCGATGGAAGTAGTAATTTGTAGGGCTGCCAACCTGTGACCAGTCATGTCAATATGTGGCTGACACGGCCACCTGTGGGAGACAACCCTTGTAGTAAGTGAGCAATAAATCGAAGAGTTATCCCAGGGACTACTAATTCAGACGGACGCGAGAGAAAAAAAGGTGTTGTGGTGTGGCATGTAGTGCTGTACATTTATAAAGTGGATGTGGGTTAGAGATTTTAAAACCTATGTGTGTCTTTGCTTTCCATCTATTCATATCATGTTATTTTATCCTTCTAACAAAATGTTTCACCAAGCCAAGATTTATATACAAGCGGTTTGAACCTTCTTAAGATGTTAGCTACACGGACTTAAAATATTGAGGTACTTTGAAAGTGATCGTGGATTGTAGCTACCCTGCAAGTAAACTGAAACAGTTTCTTCTACCTGAGCTCTTGTTGCTATTTAACAAATTTAACTTTAATTTCGACAAGATCATTTGACTTTTAATAACTAAAAAGCAATGGTCGAAAAAAATATTTTGAATATTTGTGATACCATACAACATTTTGTTTGATATTTTTTGATTCATTACAACCTTCTGTCAAATATTTGTGATACATTGCTGGTATAAAGCAACGATTGTGAACTTGGATTCGTTCACTAGAACACCACCGGGAAAGGGAAGTAGGTAAAAGGACTTAGATTTAGACATAACAAATTCTGTCAACGTGTAGACGTGTAGAAATATATTATTTTCATGTTGAAATGTATCATGTTTCTGTAGAAATATGTCATTTTCATGGAAAAATATATGATGTTCATGTAGAAATATATCATGTTCATGTAGAAATATATGATTTTCATGTAGAAATATATCAAGTTCATGTAGAAATAGGTAATTTGCATATAGAAATATCTCAAGCTCATATAGAAATATATTAAGTTGATGTAGAAATAAAGCATGATCATGTAGAAATATACAAAGTTCATGTAGAAATAGATAATTTGCATATAGAAATATCTCAAGCTCATATAGAAATATATTAAGTTGATGTAGAAATAAAGCATGATCATGTAGAAATATACAAAGTTCATGTAGAAATAGATAATTTGCATATAGAAATATCTCAAGCTCATATAGAAATATATTAAGTTGATGTAGAAATAAAGCATGATCATGTAGAAATATACAAAGTTCATGTAGAAATAGGTAATTTGCGTATAGAAATATCTCAAGCTCATATAGAAATATATTAAGTTGATGTAGAAATATATCAAGTGCATGTAGAAATATATCAAGTGCATGTAGAAATATATCAAGTTCATGTAGAAAGTTCATGTAGAAATATATCAAGTTTATATAGAAATATATCAAGTTAATCTCGTTGCATTTAATTGAAGCAGAACAAAACCATCTTCACTGGGCGGATCGATACGACTTACTTCCCCTTTTCCCCTTGTTTTCTGTGTCTGCTTATCTTTTCAGTTACATGTAACATCGAAGTCTTTCAAAACTGAGACTGAAGCTCTCATCTAAATGATAGAGTTACATGTAACATTGGAAGTTGTAGAAAACTGAGACTGAAGCACTCATCTAAATGATAGAGTTACATGTAACATTGGAAGTTGTAGAAAACTGAGACTGAAGCACTCATCTAAATGATAGAGTTACATGTAACATTGGAAGTTGTACAAAACTGAGATTGAAGCACTCATCTAAATGATAGAGTTACATGTAACATTGGAAGTTGTACAAAACTGAGCCTGAAGCACTCATCTAAATGATAGAGTTACAAGTAACATTGGAAGTTGTACAAAACTGAGACTGAAGCACTCATCGAAATGATAGAGTTACATGTAACATTGGAAGTTGTACAAAACTGAGACTGAAGCACTCATCGAAATGATAGAGTTACATGTAACATTGGAAGTTGTAGAAAACTGAGACTGAAGCACTCATCTAAATGATAGAGTTACAAGTAACATTGGAAGTTGTACAAAACTGAGACTGAAGCACTCATCGAAATGATAGAGTTACATGTAACATTGGAAGTTGTACAAAACTGAGCCTGAAGCACTCATCTAAATGATAGAGTTACAAGTAACATTGGAAGTTGTACAAAACTGAGCCTGAAGCACTCATCTAAATGATAGAGTTACAAGTAACATTGGAAGTTGTACAAAACTGAGCCTGAAGCACTCATCTAAATGATAGAGTTACAAGTAACATTGGAAGTTGTAGAAAACTGAGACTGAAGCACTCATCTAAATGATAGAGTTACAAGTAACATTGGAAGTTGTACAAAACTGAGACTGAAGCACTCATCGAAATGATAGAGTTACATGTAACATTGGAAGTTGTAGAAAACTGAGACTGAAGCACTCATCTAAATGATAGAGTTACAAGTAACATTGGAAGTTGTACAAAACTGAGACTGAAGCACTCATCGAAATGATAGAGTTACATGTAACATTGGAAGTTGTACAAAACTGAGCCTGAAGCACTCATCTAAATGATAGAGTTACAAGTAACATTGGAAGTTGTACAAAACTGAGCCTGAAGCACTCATCTAAATGATAGAGTTACAAGTAACATTGGAAGTTGTACAAAACTGAGCCTGAAGCACTCATCTAAATGATAGAGTTACAAGTAACATTGGAAGTTGTAGAAAACTGAGACTGAAGCACTCATCTAAATGATAGAGTTACAAGTAACATTGGAAGTTGTACAAAACTGAGACTGAAGCACTCATCGAAATGATAGAGTTACATGTAACATTGGAAGTTGTAGAAAACTGAGACTGAAGCACTCATCTAAATGATAGAGTTACAAGTAACATTGGAAGTTGTACAAAACTGAGACTGAAGCACTCATCGAAATGATAGAGTTACAAGTAACATTGGAAGTTGTACAAAACTGAGCCTGAAGCACTCATCTAAATGATAGAGTTACAAGTAACATTGGAAGTTGTACAAAACTGAGACTGAAGCACTCATCGAAATGATAGAGTTACAAGTAACATTGGAAGTTGTACAAAACTGAGCCTGAAGCACTCATCTAAATGATAGAGTTACAAGTAACATTGGAAGTTGTACAAAACTGAGACTGAAGCACTCATCTAAATGATAGAGTTACAAGTAACATTGGAAGTTGTACAAAACTGAGCCTGAAGCACTCATCTAAATGATAGAGTTACATGTAACATTGGAAGTTGTACAAAACTGAGACTGAAGCACTCATCTAAATGATAGAGTTACAAGTAACATTGGAAGTTGTACAAAACTGAGACTGAAGCACTCATCTAAATGATAGAGTTACATGTAACATTGGAAGTTGTACAAAACTGAGCCTGAAGCACTCATCTAAATGATAGAGTTACATGTAACATTGGAAGTTGTACAAAACTGAGACTGAAGCACTCATCTAAATGATAGAGTTACATGTAACATTGGAAGTTGTACAAAACTGAGCCTGAAGCTCTCATCTAAATGATAATATTAATTTAATTTTTTTTATTTTAATAGATTGTAGTAAAATTAACCTGAATCTACCATAATGTAAAATAATAATAATAATAAATCCTTAAATTTAAATGCTGCCAGGTTTATAATCGTATATTTCTTAAGGGACTTACAAAACAAAAACTTTCTTTAGAGTAAACAAAATGTGTTTATATTCAATTTTGAACAAATCGAACAAATGTTATGTATTGTGTGTTTATATTTTATTTATATTCAAATAGATAAATTGTCTGTATTCTAACTCATACATGTCCACAGTTGAGAAGGCGGTCTTGGAGAGAATGGGCATCACGATGAACAAAGGGGAGCTTAGCGACTTCCAGAAGAACAAATTATTACACGAGTTTCATACATTTTTCGGTGAGCTCTTCCCTGACACTGTGTTCAATTCATTTTTAACGTACGTTTCATGCCACCTGTTCAATTATTTGTACAATTGTATTAACAACATACTCATGTAATTTAAATCATTTCAGAAAACGTTGTCATTCTTGTTTTTTTTAATCGCTTTGTATTGAAAAAAAATATCGAAAACAATACATTGAAACCAACTACGGTTGTTATGAAATACCATGACTACTACATGTATGAAGTACAATTTCTCTGTGTCGTTAGTTAAAGGCCGGTTCCAAGCGAACCCATCCAAAATTCACCATAAAAAAAAGTTTTTAGCAATTTCTTTTTTCCAGTTTTACTGCGTGCATGTATGTTTATTATTGTTAACTAGACGCCCCGCGGCGTAGCATACGCCGCTAATGATTTAGTGACGGGTGAAGACTTCCTGAAAGACAAAGTTGTCAAAATGGGGTGGGTTTGGGCAAACGACTGTGAGTGAATGAAAAGAAGGAACTCTGGAGAGACCCGCGGCGTATCACCCGTAAAAAATGACGAAAGTGTTCAGCTGAAATCTATTTATTTTGAAAAAATGCTCTTGTTTAGGGCGCCTACGGCGCCCACCTTTTTCAAAATCCCAACTAACTTGTCCTTGTTTGATCAATACGAAATATTAAACTTTCTGAAATGTACACAAAGTATTTTATATCTTTTTACGTTGTTCCCTTTTTACAAAATTAAAATATCAGCGAAAACAATGACGTCATATAATTTTTTTTACAGCGCGTATTTAATTTCCACACCTTTTGATGCATTGGTGCAGTAATTTGGTGCGCTGCTTTCTAAAATTAGTATCTGTTGAACATACTTGCAGCTTGGTGTCTCGCAGGGTCCGACCAAGAAGAGAATTATATATATAGATATATACTCTTGTATTTTACTACGTGCATGTATGTTTATTATTGTTTATACTATTGTATGTTACTGCGTGCATGTATGTTTATTATTGTTTATACTCTTGTATTTTACTGCGTGCATGTATGTTTATTATTGTTTATACTATTGTATGTTACTGCGTGCATGTATGTTTATTATTGTTTATACTATTGTATGTTACTGCGTGCATGTATGTTTATTATTGTTTATACTATTGTATGTTACTGCGTGCATGTATGTTTATTATTGTTTATACTCTTGTATTTTACTGCGTGCATGTATGTTTATTATTGTTTATACTATTGTATGTTACTGCGTGCATGTATGTTTATTATTGTTTATACTCTTGTATTTTACTGCGTGCATGTATGTTTATTATTGTTTATACTATTGTATGTTACTGCGTGCATGTATGTTTATTATTGTTTATACTCTTGTATTTTACTGCGTGCATGTATGTTTATTATTGTTTATACTATTGTATGTTACTGCGTGCATGTATGTTTATTATTGTTTATACTCTTGTATTTTACTGCGTGCATGTATGTTTATTATTGTTTATACTCTTGTATTTTACAGCGTGCATGTATGTTTATTATTGTTTATACTCTTGTATTTACTGCGTGCACGTATGTTTATTATTGTTTATACTCTTGTATTTTACCGCGTGCATGTATGTTTATTATTGTTTATACTATTGTATTTTACTGCGTGCATGTATGTTTATTATTGTTTATACTATTGTATGTTACTGCGTGCATGTATGTTTATTATTGTTTATACTCTTGTATTTTACCACGTGCATGTATGTTTATTATTGTTTATATTCTTGTATTTTACTGCGTGCATGTATGTTTATTATTGTTTATATTCTTGGATTTTACCGCGTGCATGTATGCTTATTATTGTTTATACTCTTGTATTTTACTGCGTGCATGTATGTTTATTATTGTTTATACTCTTGTATTTTACCACGTGCATGTATGTTTCTTATTGTTTATACTCTTGTATTTTACCACGTGCATGTATGTTTATTGTTGTTTATATTCTTGTATTTTACCGCGTGCATGTATGCTTATTATTGTTTATACTCTTGTATTTTACTGCGTGAATGTATGTTTATTATTGTTTATATTCTTGTATTTTACCGCGTGCATGTATGCTTATTATTGTTTATATTCTTGTATTTTACCACGTGCATGTATGTTTATTGTTGTTTATACTCTTGTATTTTACTGCGTGCATGTATGCTTATTATTGTTTATACTCTTGTATTTTACCGCGTGCATGTATGCTTATTATTGTTTATATTCTTGTATTTTACTGCGTGCATGTATGTTTATTGTTGTTTATACTCTTGTATTTTACTGCGTGCATGTATGTTTATTATTGTTTATACTCTTGTATTTTACTGCGTGCATGTATGTTTATTATTGTTTATACTCTTGTATTTTACTGCGTGCATGTATGTTTATTATTGTTTATACTCTTGTATTTTACTGCGTGCATGTATGTTTATTATTGTTTATACTCTTGTATTTTACTGCGTGCATGTATGTTTATTATTGTTTATACTCTTGTATTTTACTGCGTGCATGTATGTTTATTATTGTTTATACTCTTGTATTTTACTGCGTGCATGTATGTGTATTATTGTTTATACCATTGTATTTTACTGCGTGCATGTATGTGTATTATTGTTTATACCATTGTATTTTACTGCGTGCATGTATGTTTATTATTGTTTATACCATTGTATTTTACAGCGTGCATGTATGTTTATTGTTGTTTATACTCTTGTATTTTACCACGTGCATGTATGTTTATTATTGTTTATATTCTTGTATTTTACTGCGTGCATGTATGTTTATTATTGTTTATATTCTTGTATTTTACAGCGTGCATGTATGTTTATTATTGTTTATATTCTTGTATTTTACTGCGTGCATGTATGTTTATTATTGTTTATATTCTTGTATTTTACAGCGTGCATGTATGTTTATTGTTGTTTATACTCTTGTATTTTACCACGTGCATGTATGTTTCTTATTGTTTATACTCTTGTATTTTACAACGTGCATGTATGTTTATTATTGTTTATATTCTTGTATTTTACTGCGTGCATGTATGTTTATTATTGTTTATATTCTTGTATTTTACTGCGTGCATGTATGTTTATTATTGTTTATATTCTTGTATTTTACTGCGTGCATGTATGTTTATTATTGTTTATATTCTTGAATTTTACTGCGTGCATGTATGTTTATTATTGTTTATATTCTTGTATTTTACAGCGTGCATGTATGTTTATTATTGTTTATATTCTTGTATTTTACCACGTGCATGTATGTTTATTATTATTTATACTCTTGTATTTTACCGCGTGCATGTATGTTTATTATTGTTTATACTCTTGTATTTCAGATCTTAATAAAGACGGTGTCTTAGAGTGGAAGGATTTCGAGGTCGCAAGGGAGGTAATAAAGCAGGTTTTAATTAGTGCATTTTAAAATAATGCTACAGTTAGTGTTCTTAGGCTAATTTTTCCTTTGATGGTTTTCACAAGGCAAAGAAATTAAAATTAAAATTAAAGACGAATTTATTTATTTTTTAAATCAAAGAGAAAGATCTGTAGGAGTGTTTACAATTAAATAGTCGTTTATTTGTTCAATCAACATATCACGACTTTAAATAGCATTCGCTGTAAATCTTATAAAAACATTCAGCAAGTTTTAAGTCTTTTCGTCTTGTTGTTTACTCTAAAAATATGATGTAACTACGTATTATAGAAAATTACATAATTCACCATTTGCAAGACTATGTTCTCCATTCTGTTTCTGCCGCCCAGAGAGTGTGTGATATAAGTGGCTGGAAGGAGGGCACAGACCGTTACGGTAAAACTAAGCAGCTCTTCGCGGACATCTGGCGGTACCTGCAGGACGATGGTGACACAAACCTGGATGGCAGGATAACATCAGAGGAGTGGGTATGTGGATAGGAGGTTCATACAAACATGGATAACATCAGAGGAGTGGGTATGTGGATAGGAGGTTCATGGATTTATGGTCACAAAGCTGGATAACATCAGAGAAATTGAAATTTGCATAAACGGATCATAGACTAATTGGGATGTGGATTATAATATATACCAACAAATAAAATAATTTACTCTTTTAAATTGTTCATTTCATCTTCAGTTCATCTAGACTTTGATAGCATTGTTAAAAAGAAATCATATAATGTTCTCTTCAAAACAAGGCTGACATCAAAATATGTCATCTTTAATTGCGAGGCTGATTATGCGGTTGTAATCGCAGTCCTATTATATAAGATATATCAATACCCTGCTGTCTTCTTCTTTAAGAAAAATGATTCGCTTAAAGTATTCTGAATAGTAAAATTCAAAATTTTGGCGATTTCCTTATAATATTGAAATGTATTGATGTATCAAATATTTTAGATAAATGTTTAACTTACGTAACATTATATCCCAAAAAGCTGAGAATGTGGGAAAAGCTGAATCAAGAATACTTGGCCAGGAAACGAGAGAAAAGTCCGGAAAAACAGGAAGACAAGGTGCCAGATTGGCTAGATCGGTATATCGAGTATAAATTTCATCTGTTTGATAGAACAGGTACGAAATATACAACAAAAGTGGGTTTTTTATTTTTTAATGTAGGTTTTACTTTTTTTTTCATATTAACCAAAAATATCTCAAAGTGGATAAGATTCTGTTCCTGTATTCATCAAAATCTTGTTAAATTAGCAATTAGTAAAAAACAAGAATTGATCATTAAAAGATCAGATTGAAATTTAAGTTTATATATCAATTCATTGTTAACATTAGTTAAAGTTAACATTATATCATGCTAAGTCATGTGATCTTTCGTCAAGTCACACTGAATCAGTTTCCATCTTATAAACCCCTTGATGTCGTGTAAGCCATTCTAAGAAGCACCTAACACTGGTGGTAACATTAAATCTTTCTACCAACACACTTCTCTGACTCAGGAGACGGAGCCATAGACCTAGAAGAGTTCGAATATGTCCTGAGTGACTTCAGTGTATCCGCTAAGGAGGCCAGGACGGCGTTTTTACTGTTTTCTTCGGTAAGTGTTTCACTAATTGTAACTTTGAGATACGCTAATGTACACGACGATGGATTAAAATATGTTGTGTATTTAGAACTACGGTATGATCTTAAACTTTGGTTAGTGCACAAAGCTGAGAAAAAACCCAATATTTGTTACTTCTATTTTCGTTAAAATTATGTGTGTCGTCCTCGCCTTGTTTTTTCAAAAGGGTTTCTTATTTTTGATGATACGTTAATTATATTTAACATAAACAAATTAAAATCGGAAACAAGTATGTGATGACCTACTTTATCACTTAAACGTCCTTATTTATCTTTTATGTCATGTCACATTATCGCGTACTCTCTGATAAGACTTGTTTTTAATGACTCCGATATCACAAACACTTCAGCTCGGTTTGTACTCTCTAAGATAATTTTTAATGATTTTTATTTTATTTTTGGTGCGGGACTCCAACATGTACTTTCAAAGATTACTTAAGTTTGAATGACTTCTTTCTTCGCTCTTAATAGACCCGAGTTGTTTCCCTTTCCACAGAATCACGAGCACAAGGTTGACCTCCCTTACTTCAGACAACTCTCGTTGGACTTCTTCCGTTCAAACGACCAGAGTGACCTGGGCAACTTTATAACTGGACGCCTCGACTTTACCTAGCATACATTTAACCATCGTTTTGTACATATGTTATATTTTTGTGTCGCTTATTCAGGGCATACGTTTTCTATTTTTTTTAAAAATATTAATTAATTGGATGTCGAGGTTCAGCCTGAGAGAAACTTCGTTTTTAAAAAATTCAATTTTATTTTTATTTTTTTTAAAAAATAAATTTACATTTCGGTTATGTACAGTTATGACATGGTTCGGAAAAATCTGAATTTCTATCCACATATCTTATTTTTAGGAAATCAATCCAATGCTACATCGTTGAAAGCTAATGTGATTAGATGAAAATATCCATGGCTTTGTTTCAAATTTAATCTTTGTTGAGTGACACAATACCTTTTAATTTTTGTTGTTGCTGTGGATTTTTCGAAATTTGCTTTAATCTTGTCAAGCAAACCTTAACATCAAAATGTATAATTAGTGACCGTAACGTCAAGTTTTATAATTAGTGGCCGTAAAATCAAGTTTGATAATTAGTCACCGTAACGTCAAGTTTTATAATTAGTAACCGTAACATCAAGTTTGATAATTAGTGGCCGTAAAATCAAGTTTTATAATTAGTGACCGTAAAATCAAGTTTTATATTTAGTGACCGTAACATCAAGTTTTATAATTAGTGACCGTAACATCAAGTTTTATAATTAGTGACCGTAACATCAAGTTTGATAATTAGTGGCCGTAAAATCAAGTTTTATAATTAGTGACCGTAAAATCAAGTTTTATATTTAGTGACCGTAACATCAAGTTTTATAATTAGTGACCGTAACATCAAGTTTTATAATTAGTGACCGTAACATCAAGTTTGATAATTAGTGGCCGTAAAATCAAGTTTTATAATTACTGACCGTTACATCAAGTTTTATAATTAGTGACCGTAACATCAGGTTGCATTATTAGTAGCGTTGATGAACGCCGTGATGGTAAAGGAAGGGAAATGACGTCATTGAATATTTCGTTAGAAATGTCGCTTAGATATCGGGCCGCGAAATGAGATAATCTCTAAAACTATTTTATGTGTGTGTAAAGGGGGTAGTTAAATTATGGTCCTTGGTAAAAGCACTTATATGCTCAGCTCTAGCCTGTGTAGTTGATCAGACGGTTAACAGCTTGATTTGGAAATTCAGGATTACCTTCAAGCATTCTGTGATGTTCTGATTCGAGTAGATACAGTTAAACATTGCTGGAGTAAACTGGTTGACGCAATCAACTGCTCGACTTGTATTCTTCAATGCTCTATATCTGGTTTTAATGTGTTATCTGGGGCAGGTCATAAGGCAACAATAAAAGGAAAGATTGTGTGTGTGTGTGTGAGCGTGTGTGTGTGCTTTGCCTCCTTTCCCTTTGCACCAGCAGTCACGACAAGCTAAATAACCCGGGTTGTATGTGCTAACAGTTGCTCGGCGGGTGTGGATAGTGGATAAGCCAATAGCACGCAAGCAAAGTAGTGAGTGAATGATGTAACCAATTACTAACTTGTTCACCAGACAATACGACCAACTGATATCTCGCTTCTACAGAAAGTAAACAACAACTTGTCGAATTTATATTTTTTCTTTTAAGAAATATAACTCTAAAAGAAAGGGTATGATTTCCAAATTATACGTTCATGTATAATTATCTTTTTTGTGTGTGTGTGTGTGCAACACTTTGATTATCTGTGACGTTATGCGTGGCTATGCTGCTACATTCAAACATCTCATAATGTCATACGTTAGCACTAAGAGTGTGTAACTGGAACCTTAAATTTGGATGAATAATTTGCAACATTGAAAGTTATCGTATAGCCCCAGTAATTTAACAGTGACGTCATATGGTGGTAATCTCGTGCGCCATAAGTTTTATTTTTTCTGCTACTGTAAACGTTCTCCTTGATCTTCTTTAATTTTTTTAAGGTGTATAATAAAATATATTCGAGATTTTGAAAAGTTTTTTTCAATGCTTTCCATTTTTTAAAAATAATTAGCTTTTTTAAAATTTGTTTTGGATAGCTTATTTGCGTAACCTGATTTATATCTTTAATCGAAGCTTTAAAATTGATCTGGGTATCTGCAATAATTATTAGTGAGTGGATGAACGTATACTTCAGCAAGAACGCACATTTTAATGGCGTCATCATTGGGAATTTTTCAGTTAAAATGATGCTCAAATAAATGTTGTTATATATTTGCTAGTAACAATATGTACTAGTATTAATATGTACCAGCATCAATGAGTACTAGTATCAATATTTACTAGCATCGATATATACTAGTATCAATATTTACTAGCATCGATATATACTAGTATCAATATTTACTAGCATCGATATATACTAGTATCAATATTTACTAGCATCGATATATACTAGTATCAATATTTACTAGCATCGATATATACTAGTATCAATATTTACTAGCATTGATATATACTAGTATCAATATTTACTAGCATCGATATATACTAGTATCAATATTTACTAGCATCGATATATACTAGTATCAATATGTACCAGCATCAATAAGTGCTAGTATCAATATTTACTAGCATCAATATGTACTAGTAACTTGTAAATAAAAACAAATAACATGATTTATCACAAAGTTTAACTCCCAAATAATCGTCAATCGACAATACACAAAAACAAAATCATAGCTTAAACTAAATTCGATGAACACAAAAATTCAATCCAAGTCAGCTGATGTATCACGTGTTTATGCCGCGTTGCTCTAAACAAAAACCAATATAATGACAACAATCTGTGCGTGTGTGTCCAATAACCTCGACATGTTAAGGGGTTCTAATGTTTCCATTAGAACTTCCATTAGTCTTCCGGGGCTCGGTAGACTTGGCGGCGCCTATCTCCTCTCCAAGTCAGCGGGGAAACAAATTTAAGCAATATTCATTAACGAACAGGTTTTATTGTGGCTTAACTTAAGAAACCGAAAATGGACATTACGTGGTCAGACACAAGGTAATGATAAGGCCAGGCACAATGATTTAAAGGTATAAAATGAATAGCGTCATATTTAGTCGCATCCATGCAGCCACCCCTCTCCCCGCCCTAAGTTCTATGACAATGAGAAGACACATGGGTCACCGGACCCAGCAAACCTCACCCAGTTAGATAAAGCGACGTCACTACAACGGAAAATGTCAAATGATTAGCTGTTAGTCCCACCGCGGGGGGGGGACAATTTAAGGAAGGAAGAGAGAAAAAGGAATTGCCAGGAGTTGGATAATAATTCAAAGAAGCTGCAAACTGTTTTGAACAGTCTTTAACAAGATGCTGCAACCGAAGCCATCGACATTATGGAAAGTTGAATGAACTGAATGTCAAACTTCAGGGCAATAGCTTGTTCGCACATGACATATATGTGCATGTTAACTCATTTCAGGCAAAGCTCTTCCTGTTCTTCCTGCTCTCTTGCGATGTCGGTATTTTTGTACGCTTGTGAGGCTTAGGCGCTCACTGCTGACCTCCAAAGAAGAATCAATGCGCTAGAGATGAGATGTTTCAGAAAGATATTGAACATCTCCTACCCAGCGCACATCACGAACGAAGCGAGCTGCAACACAATAAGTACTGTCATTGGCCCCTTCGAGGACCTTCTCACCTCCATTAAGAAGAGGAAACTACGATGGTACGGACACGTGACAAGAACTGGAGGTCTCACAAAGACCATATTGCAAGGCACAGTCCAGGGAGGAAGGAAAAGAGGCAGACAAAAGAAGAGATGGGAGGACAATATCAAAGAGTGGACCGGCCTGTCATTCAGCGACTCTTAAAAGGCAGCACAGGACCGGGACAAATGGTGTGAGATAGTGAGCAGTTCACGATGGTGCCCCAACGACCCAAAAGATCGGTTAAGGGATAGTTCAAGTTCTCCATGTTCTCCATGCAAGCAGGTGAAAACATGTTTTGCCATTTCCCTTTGCTGTAACGGAAAAACAATTCTGGTAAAAATGCTTACAAGTACATGGCTTAGTTGGATGCCTTGGCTGTAAAATTTGAAAGGAGGTTCAAAGACGTCAAGAACCTAGAACTACTCTTCAATATCCTCATTTCACCATTTAGTGTAAAAGCTGATTCAGCCTCAGAGGATATACAGTTACAGCTGCTTGACTTACAAGCAAATTATGACCTGAAGGAGAAGTTCAAGTCAGTTCTTCTGCTGGGGTTTTATTGATGTTTGCTAGCAGCAGCATTTTCACACTTAAAAAACTTTGCTGCCAAACTTTTGTCACTATTTGGGTCATCATATATCTGTGAGCAAGCTTTTTCTTGTATCAAAATAAACAAGTCTAAGAACAGATCGATGTTGACTAACTGCAATTTGAATGCAGTCATGCGAATCACAACCAGTAAACTTGTTCCACAGTTCAAGAACATTATCCAAAATTGTGAACACTTACATACTTCTCATTAATTATAATTGTACTTATATGTCAGCTTATATGTAAGTTATGTTCCTATTTCTTCATAGTAATTATGACTGGTAAGAAAAAAGTTTTGTTGAAATAATAATGAATAGTAAAGCCTTCTTATCAAATTTGAAACTGTTTCAGTTCGTATTTTAAAATGTAATGTGCATGTGTAATAGAGTGTGAATGTGAAATAAAATGATAATTACATGGTTATTATCATTAATTTATATTTAGACACTGTCAATATTAATTGAAGTAGACAAAATATATAGATCTATGCGGCTCTCCTGTAAATATAAAGTTTTCAATGCGGCCCTCCTTAGAAAAAGTTAGCCCACACCTGATTGAATAGATACATTACGGAGCAAGTCAAATGAAACTTAAACGATATAGTTTCACTAACATCAAAGTGAAGTAGGAAAAATAAAGTTCACAATTTGTCACAACATGAACACAACAAAATGAACATTTTCAATGATACGTTCAATTTGTGAATCCCCCAATACAAACAAACAACAGACCAAAAGTTTTTTTTTGGTGCAGTAATTTGGTGCGCTGCTTTCTAAAATTTCTCGCCGTAAAAAGATATTATATGACGTTATTGTTTTAGCTCATATTTTAATTTTGGAAAAGGGAACGATGTAAAATGAGGATTTGAGGATTGTTAATTATAAAATACTTTTAGTACATTTCAGGAATATTTCGTATTTATCATACAAAGATAAGTTACTTGGGCTTTTGAAAAAGGTTGGCGCCGTAGGCGCCCTAAAAAAGTTGGCGCCGCAGGCGCCATGGCACCGCAGCACAACCTGGTTATATTATATAAATTTACGCTCAATTATGTAGCCTAACGCTAAGGGACATCACTCTGCTTTTTTTTTAAAATTGTATAATCATTTTGGTTTCCAGATTAACATTATCCAAAACAACGCACGAACCTATGACGTCAGCATTTGTGTTGTAAACAGTGCTGACTGACTCAAAGATGTTATTTTTTGGTGCAGTAATTTGTGCGCTGCTTTCTAAAATTATTTTACAAACGTGTGGTGATAACACTGTAAAAAAATTATATAAATACTTTGTGTACATTTCAGGAAGTATTTTGTATTTATCATACAAGGACAAGTTACTTGGCTTTTGAAAAAAAACACAACTAAACTATATAAAATACCTTATGTACATTTAAGAAGTTTAATATTACGGTATGTTTCATTACAAGGACACGCAAGTTAGCTTGGCATTTGAAAAAGGCGCCCTTACACAAGATTTCAAATCCATTAGCTGATCTGTTAATCAAATACTTATATTTAATTACATAGTCCCACTAGTTATAACCACATAATAAATAACTAACAGCCTCTGGATAACCCTAACTCTAGTTTAAGGGCTTTTGAAAAAAAACACACAAAAAACTATTATAAAATACCTTATGTACATTTAAGAAAGTTTAATATTACGTATGTTTCATACAAGGACAAGTTAGTTGGGCTTTTGAAAAAGGCGCCCTTACAAAAGATTTCAATCCATTTGCTGATATGTTAATCAAAATTACGTATATTTAATTATCATTGTCCACTAGTTATTACCACATTATAAATTACTAACAGCCTCTGGATAACCCTAACTCTAGTTTAACGGGTGATTTCTAACAGCCTCTGGATAACCCTAACTCTAGTTTAACTGGTGAACTCTAAGAGGCTCTGTATTAACTGCTGTACGGTTATCACTTAGTTCTTTGTATGTACTTGTCTAAACACACGTACATCAATCATTTACATCTTCAACACACTGTCCTTCGCTTAAATTCAAATAGTACACTTGATAATGGAGTTTGAACTGATGACTAATTCTTAATGCTGATCTGAACTTTAAATTTGCTCTGAAATTTCAAGATAAAAAAAAACCAGACAATCTTGGACACACCAACAACCTATCACCAGTGTCCACAACCATGGCCGATTGACCAATCACTTTTCAATCACCAGCCAATCACCAGCGTCCACGGACGTGACACATAGACCAATCAACCAATCATCATCGTCCACAGACGTATCCCATAGACAAATAAACCAATCACCAGTGTCCACAGACGCGGCCCATAGACAAATACACCAATCACCAGCGTCCACAGACGCGGCCCATAGACAAATACACCAATCACCAGCGTCCACAGACGTGGCCCATAGACAAATACACCAATCACCAGCGTCCACAGACGCGGCCCATAGACAAATAACCCAATCACCAGCGTCCACAGACGTGACCCATGTAAACTTTAGTAAACTGGTCGGAAATGGCAGGGTGGTTGTCGGAGTTCTCCGCCGCAATGGTCATCGGCCAAGTAAACATAAACATGACCCGGTCACCCAGCCCTCGGAGAAGCTCCTTCTGCAGCTGCATGAGGAAGATGCTCATCTTGTGCTTGTTTCTGATCTCGCGCTCAAAGGCCGCGAACGCCGACTGGTAGACGAGGACCACGCGAGGGTTTCTGGCCATGAGTCGCTGGATGGCCTGACGTATCATACGTATTCGGTGCTCGGCGATGGACAGGTGGAACGGGACCAGGTGAAGGAAGTTGTGCAGATGGACCAGGTAGTTGCCGTCTGCTGGGATGGCGTCCAGCTGGGAGACGGTCGAGTAAAGGACGTCGTTGGGCAGGTTTTCACCCTGAAATTAGGGGGAAAAAATTAATGGAAACAAATATTACAGAATTATATTACAACATATTATGGTAAGGGGCCGTCCATAAATGACGTCACGCGATTTTTGCCGATTTTTCACCCCCTCCCTCCTCGTCACGCGTCGTTACAAAAACTTAGACCCCCCCCCCACTCTAAAAATACGTCACAAATCTTTGACCCCCCCCCCAAAACCAAACAAAAGACACTTTATTTTATATTTCAAAATAAGTATGTTTTAAATCTTTTTATTGTCATTTAAGTATTTATTATTTATTTAGTTAAGTTCTACGTTGTAATATCGTAACCCGCGTGAAGCATTTTTTAAAAACGGTTAACCGGCCTTCAGAAAACGAACTGTGTTATTTTATTTTAATGCATACAAATTAAACATTGACTATTAATCATCACTGTTAACGTCTTTGTTTAGAAAAAATATTTAAAAATAACATTTTTAAAATGTATTTTTTTAAAATCGCTCAATTGACTGACGGGGATCCCGCAAGAAAGAGGTCACAAACAGAGGTATTTAACCTCATCTGGGGTCAAAAAGGGAATTCTTGGGGGTAATGCAGACTCATTTGGGACATATAACACCCACTACAATCCACTAGATATATTAAAATTATTCATGTCTACGTGTACGCTTGGAACATATGCCCATTATTGAACCGGTTCCTTCCAGAAAATGCATTTTTTTAAAATTTGACAACTTTGTAGATTTCTTACCTACGTACTATACACGAAGACACCTAAATCTACCCTACTTTCATTTATATTGACACGAGTGTTAAAATTAATGCCTTAAAAACTGAGCTAAGAAGAAAAGTTGTTTTGTGCTCCTCTCGATTAGCCATGTCAAGAATTTGATGCATTCAATAAACTTAATGAATACTTGACTAATTTTAAATTGGCTCATTTACCATTATATCTAGAACAGTCCTTCTCAAACTGTTTAGCATGGCGGACCGGAAGGAATTTTTGCCATTGCACCAGAGACCGGTGCACTATTTTCCCTGCACTGACAATTTTTTCTATCCTTTTTTTTAGAACATTTGCGGACCGGCAGGGGATGGCCCACGGACCGACACCGGTCCGCGGACCCTCACTTTGAGAAGCACTGATCTAGAAGACTAGAATGGCCAGGGGCGTTTGACCAAAAACCAATCGAACAATTGTATCAAACTTAAAACGTTTTTAATTCTATAAAATAGATTCCCCCCTCCCCCTTTTTTAAAGAAAAAGGATATTCCGTGTTGTTTTGACTTAAAATATCTACACATAATCCTATTCAGATCATTTTTAGACACTTGTCATGCTTGTAAACTCACCAGTAGCCTTTCGGGTGGGGGGGGGCTAACGACGCTCCCCCAAATCCCCGAGTCATGTGAGCAGGACCTAGAGTCTGGGGGTGGGGGGGGGGTAACGCACACATAAATTTGTTTATTTTGGGGTAATGGGCAAAAAAGTCCATGAGAGAACCTAAGGGAGCTTTGGTTACATCCCAAATGCTTTGATGTCAACATCAAACGACGCAATGTAACAATTTCATATGTTATCTTGTGGATTCTCAAACTTAAGGATGATAATTAGATTTAATTTTCATGTCTTGATAGCTACCGCCAACCAGCGTCTGATGGCCTACCAACCGGCACATTGAGAGGCACTGATTTAAAAAAAAAGAAGAAGAAAAAAAGGTCGTTAGATAAATTGTAAGCGACCAAATATTTCAGTGGAAGTTTTATTTAAAGTTACCCTTTTGTTGTGACGTCACATTTCTTCAACCCCCGCCCTCCCCCTCGTCACGCATCGTCACAAAAGTGTGACCCCCTCCATCCCCCATGGGTGCGTGACGTCATTTATGGACGGCCCCTAAACAAATTATTGTAGAACAAAATGACAGCTTATTTAAAAGAAACTATATTGTCAGCATTATTTAGAAATATGTTTGAAACAAATAATGGTTGTGTAATAGATCAAATACGTCTATAAAAACGCAATTTCATTTGATGACATTTTATATGCGAATATACAAATTCAATGACATGTTGTATTTTCCTAAAAAAATGTTATCTTCACTTCGCGATTTCGCATATTAATACGCGATTTAAAACATGTTTTTATTACATTGATGGAATCGTCCTTTCTTTAAGAATACTATTTACCCACAAATGCTAATTGGTGAGGGGATAGGGTGGGGGTGGGATATAGGAGGACAAGATAACTCCACGAACACACAGGAACAAATTCTTTATTTTAATAACTTCTCTTTCCTACCTCGCGCTCTTAACTTTCGCTGACGTTAAATTAACGTAGAAGTAAAATCAATATTTACCACTGTGCTATAGAAGGGCATTTTGGGTGGGTAATATTTGATTGACAGTCCAAGGCTATCTACGTCACACCACAAAGGGGCGTGCCATGCCTCCTGTTACCACAAAAAAAGAATTTGATTTTAAAAAAAACATTAAATACATTACACTAATTCGAAATCCCCCTTAAGATAAATAAGAACAGATCATTTCACTCTCTACACATGACTAAATTTGTAAGTTGGCTTCGTTTGAAATCCCTTTTTATTTGCTATGAACTTTTTGCTATCATTTCGAAATTCAATTTAATGACTGCTGCAAGTTGAGTCAATTTCCACGCGTGTCTTTTTGTCAAATAGCCTCATTCACTTTGTCTACTGATGTCGATATCAGGACAAGGGTTCTAACATGAACATGTGAGTACACAGCACTCGGCGCCTGGGGTCTTACTTGAGTTATGTAAACTGTACTAGTTCAACATACCTGCACTAAGCCCCATGTAACTTAACTAAGCACCATGTACCTGCACTAAGCCCCATGTACCTGCACTAAGCACCATGTAACTCCACTAAGCACCATGCACTTGCACTATGCCTCATGTATTGCCCTATGCCTCTTGTACTTGCACTATGCCTCATGTACTTGCACTATGCCTCTTGTACTTGCACTATGCCTCATGTACTTGCACTATGCCTCATGTACTTGCACTATACCTCATATACTTGCACTATGCCTCATGTACTTGCACTATGCCTCATGTACTTGCACTATGCCTCATGTACTTGCACTATGCCTCATGTACTTGCACGATGCCTCATGTACTTGCACTATGCCTCATGTACTTGCACTAAGCCTCATGTACTTGCACTAAGCCTCATGTACTTGCACTAAGCCTCATGTACTTGCACTAAGCCTCATGTACTTGCACTATGCCTCATGTACTTGCACTATGCCTCATGTACTTGCACTATGCCTCATGTACTTGCACTAAGCCTCATGTACTTGCACTAAGCCTCATGTACTTGCAATTTGCCTCATGTACTTGCACTAAGCCTCATGTACTTGCACTATGCCTCATGTACTTGCACTATGCCTCATATACTTGCACTATGCCTCATGTACTTGCACTATGCCTCATGTATTTGCACTATGCCTCATGTACTTGCACTACGTCTCATGTACTTGCACTAAGCCTCATGTACTTGCACTAAGCCTCATGTACTTGCACTATGCCTCATGTACTTGCACTATGCCTCATATAATTGCACTATGCCTCATATACTTGCACTATGCCTCATGTACTTGCACTATGCATCATGTACTTGCACTATGCCTCATGTACTTGCACTATGCCTCATGTACTTGCACTATGCCTCATGTACTTGCACTTAGCCTCATGTACTTTCACTAGGCCTCATGTACTTGCACTATGCCTCATGTACTTGCACTATGCCTCATGTACTTGCACTATGCCTCATGTACTTGCACTATGCCTCATGTACTTGCACTATGCCTCATGTACTTGCACTAAGCCTCATGTACTTGCACTAAGCCTCATGTACTTGCACTAAGCCTCATGTACTTGCACTATGGCCCATGTGCTTGCATTATGCCTCATGTACTAGCACTATGCCTCATGTACTTGCACTATACCTAATGTACTTGCACTATGCCTCATGTACTTGCACTATGCCTCATGTACTTGCACTATGCCTCATGTACTTGCAATATGCCTCATGTACCTGCACTATGCCTCATGTACTTGCACTATGCCTCATGTACTTGCACTATGCCTCATGTACTTGCACTAAGCCTCATGTGCTTGCACTATGCCTCATGTACTTGCACTAAGCCTCATGTACTTGCACTAAGCCTCATGTACTTGCACTAAGCCTCATGTACTTGCACTATGCCTCATGTACTTGCACTATGCCTCATGTACTTGCACTATGCCTCATGTACTTGCACTAAGCCTCATGTACTTGAACTATGCCTCATGTACTTGCACTAAGCCTCATGTACTTGCACTAAGCCTCATGTACTTGCACTATGCCTCATGTACTTGCACTAAGCCTCATGTACTTGCACTAAGCCTCATGTACTTTCACTATGCCTCATGTACTTGCACTAAGCCTCATGTACTTGCACTAAGCCTAATGTACTTGCACTAAGCCCCGTGTATTTCACTAAGCCCCGTGTACTTGCACTAAGCCCCGTGTACGTGCACTAAGCCCCGTGTACTTGCACTAAGCCCCGTGTACCTCCACTAAGCCCCATGCACCTGCACTAAGCCCCATGTACTTGCACAAAGCCAAATGTACTTACACTAAGCCCCGTGTACTTGCACTAAGCACCATGTACCTGTACTAAGCCCCATGTACCTGAAATAAGCCCCATGTACTTGCACTAAGCCCCATGTACCTGCACTAAGCGCCATGTACTTGCACTAAGCCCTATGTACCTTCATTAAGCCCCATGTACCTGCACTAAGCCCAATTTACCATCACTAAGCCCCATGTACTTGCACTAAGCACCGTTTACTTGCACTAAGCCCCATGTACTAGCACTAAGCCCCATGTATTACATGAGTTCTTTTGATTTTTTCAGTACAGTCCACCATCTGCGTCATGATGTACATCTGTTGCCTGGAGTTGGAGTCTCCGATGATCATCATCTGTTGGACATATCAAACTAGATAGTAACCCATCATATCAACATCCCACCATGTCAACAACCCGTCATGTCAACAGCCTATCATATAAAAACCCATCATGTCAACAACCTGTCATGTCAACATCCCATCATGTCAACAACCTATCATATCAACAACCCATCATATCAACAACCCATCATGTCAACAACCCGTCATGTCAACAACCTGTCATGTCAACAACCCATCATGTCAACAGCCTATCATATAAAAAAAAACATCATGTCAACAACCTGTCATGTCAACATCCCATCATGTCAACAACCTAGCATATCAACAACCCATCATATCAACAACCAATCATGTCAACAACCCATCAACACAACAACCCATAATGTCAACAACCCATCATGTCAACAACCCATCATGTCAACAACCCATCATGTCAACAACCCATCATGTCAACAACCTATCATGTCAACAACCAATCGTGTCAACAACCCATCATATCAACAACCTGTCATGTCAACAACCCATCAAATCAACAACCCATCATGTCAACAACCTATCATATCAACAACATATCATATCAACAACCTGTCATATCAACAACCCATCATATCAACAATCCATCATATCAACAACCCATCATATCAACAACCCATCACGTCAATAACCTGTCTTGTCAACAAACCATAATGTCAACAACCCATCATGTAAACAACCCATCATATCAACAACCTGTCATATCATTAACCCATCATGTCAACAACCCATAATATCAACAACCTGTCATGTAACTAACCCATCATGTCAACAACCCATCATATCAACAACCCATCATATCAACAACCCATCATATCAACAACCCGTCATGTCAACAACCAATCATGTCAACAACCGAGCATGGCAACAACCTGTCATGTCAACAACAAGTCATGTCAACATCCCATCATATCAACAACCCATCATATCAACAATCCATCATATCAACAACCCATCATATCAACAACCCATCATATCAACAACCAATCATGTCAACAACCCATCATGTCAACAAACCTTCATGTCAACAACCAATCATGTCAACAACCCATTATATCAACAACCCATCATATCAACACTCCATCATGTCAAACAACCCATCATGTCAACAACCAATCATATCAACAACCCATCATATCAACAATCCATCATGTCAAAAAACCCATCATATCAACAACCCATCATATCAACAACCAATCATGTCAACAACCCATCATGTCAACAAACCTTCATGTCAACAACCCATCATGTCAACAACCTGTCATGTCAACAACCCATCATGTCAACAACCCATCATATCAACAACCCATCATAGCAACACTCCATCATGTCAAACAACCCATCATATCAACAACCCATCATATCAACAACCCATCATATCAACAATCCATCATGTCAAACAACCCATCATGTCAACAACCCATCATGTCAACAACCCATCATATCAACAACCTTTGGTATCAACAACCAATCATGTCAAACAACCCATCATGTCAACAACCCATCATGTCAACAACTCATCATATCAACAACCTGTCTTATCAACAACCAATTATATCAACAACCTCTCATATCAACAACCCATCATATCAACAACCAATCATGTCAACAACCCATCTTGTTAACAACCTGTCATGTCAACAAACCATCATATCAACAACCCATCATATCAACAACCCATCATGTCAACAACCTGTCATGTCAACAACCCATCATGTCAACAACTTATCATATCAAAAACCTGTCATATCAATAACCTGTCATGTCAACAACTCATCATGTCAAGAACCCATTATATCAACAACCTGTCATTACAACAACCCATCATATCAACAACCTGTCATATCAACAACCCATCATATCAACAACACATCATATCAACAAACCATAATGTCAACAAACCATCATGTCAACAACCCGTCGTTTCAACAACCCATCATTTAAACAAAACAATTTAAAGATATATTTTAAATACAAGTAACATGTAATCAATCTAAACAAGGACACATGTATTTCTTTAAAGAAAATCGAGGATTAAAAACAATGACCTGTGTCCTATATAAAGACCTAGGATAAAACCAATGACCTGTATATTATTTAAAGACCTAACATCAATGACCTGTGTATTATTTAAACACGTCCTCAGAAAATCTTTGTCAACATAGGGCAGTTGGCAGGACATTGGCCGCCATGTTTTGTTGTAAAAGAAACCGGACGAGTTGACGTCATCAAAGGTTGAAGACAGATTTCGTTTCCTGCAAGGAAGGTCAGCCTGTAGGAAACCTCGTTTGTCTGTCTGTGCTAAAGGAACAGAAATACATCGTTACTTTAAACTGTTTTCATTTTTTTAATGCTTGCACACGCCAAACATTTTTGAAAAACGTAATTTATAAATGACTTATTTTCTTATTTTATCTTCAGTTAACGCTGAAAAAATAAAATAAGAATTTACATTTTTTTAAACTTCTAAATTAGATTTATAGCTTTCAGTTTAAAATTATTTACACAAACGGCTGATCTGGCGAACTAAAATCGACAGTTTAAAAAAGAAATAGCTTTTTAAAAAGTAATATGTGTTGGTGTCAATTTGGAACACAACTTAGAACCTAACACAACTTAGAACACAACTTAGAACCTAACACAACTTAGAACACAACTTAGAACACAACTTAGAACACAACTTAGAACACACAACTTAGAACCTAAACACAACTTAGAACTAACACAACTTAGAACCTAACACAACTTAGAACCTAACACAACTTAGAACCTAACACAACTTAGAACCTAACACAACTTAGAACCTAACACAACTTAGAACCTAACACAACTTAGAACCTAACACAACTTAGAACCTAAACAACTTAGAACCTAACACAACTTAGAACACAACTTAGAACACGACGTAGAACACGACTTAGAACACAACTTAGAACACGACTTAGAACACAAATTAGAAAACAAATTAGAACCTAACACAACTTAGAACCTAACACAACGTAGAACCTAACACAACTTAGAACACACTTAGAACACAACTTAGAACAACACACTTAGAACACAACTTAGAACACAACTTAGAACCTAACACAACTTAGAACCTAACACAACTTAGAACACAACTTAGAACACAACTTAGAACACAACTTAGAACACAACTTAGAACCTAACACAACTTAGAACACAACTTAGAACACAACTTAGAACACAACTTAGAACACAACTTAGAACCTAACACAACTTAGAACACAACTTAGAACCTAACACAACTTAGAACACAACTTAGAACACAACTTAGAACACAACTTAGAACACAACTTAGAACACAACTTAGAACACAACTTAGAACACGACTTAGAACACAACTTAGAACACAACTTAGAACACAACTTAGAACACAACTTAGAACACAACTTAGAACACAACTTAGAACACAACTTAGAACACAACTTAGAACACAACTTAGAACACAACTTAGAACACAACTTAGAACAACACAACTTAGAACACAACTTAGAACACAACTTAGAACACAACTTAGAACACAACTTAGAACACAACTTAGAACACAACTTAGAACACAACTTAGAACACAACTTAGAACACAACTTAGAACACAACTTAGAACACAACTTAGAACACAACTTAGAACACAACTTAGAACACAACTTAGAACACAACTTAGAACACAACTTAGAACACAACTTAGAACACAACTTAGAACACAACTTAGAACACAACTTAGAACACAACTTAGAACCTAACACAACTTAGAACCTAACACAACTTAGAACCTAACACAACTTAGAACACAACTTAGAACACAACTTAGAACACAACTTAGAACACAACTTAGAACACAAACTTAGAACACAACTTAGAACACAACTTAGAACCTAACACAACTTAGAACACAACTTAGAACCTAACACAACTTAGAAAACAACTTAGAACACAACTTAGAACCTAACACAACTTAGAACACAACTTAGAACCTAACACAACTTAGAACACAACTTAGAACACAACTTAGAACCTAACACAACTTAGAACACAACTTAGAACACAACTTAGAACCTAACACAACTTAGAACACAACTTAGAACCTAACACAACTTAGAACACAACTTAGAACCTAACAAACTTAGAACCTAACACAACTTAGAACACAACTTAGAACCTAACACAACTTAGAACCTAACACAACTTAGAACCTAACACAACTTAGAACCTAACACAACTTAGAACACAACTTAGAACACAACTTAGAACACAACTTAGAACACAACTTAGAACACAACTTAGAACACGACTTAGAACACGACTTAGAACACAACACAATTAGAACACAACTTAGAACGACTTAGAACACAACTTAGAACACGACTTAGAACACAACTTAGAACACAACTTAGAACCTAACACAACTTAGAACCTAACACAACTTAGAACACAACTTAGAACACAACTTAGAACCTAACACAACTTAGAACACAACTTAGAACACAACTTAGAACCTAACACAACTTAGAACTAACAACTTAGAACACAACTTAGAATCTAACACAACTTAGAACCTAACACAACTTAGAACCTAACACAACTTAGAACCTAACACAACTTAGAACCTAACACAACTTAGAACACAACTTAGAACACAACTTAGAACACAACTTAGAACCTAACACAACTTAGAACCTAACACAACTTAGAACACAACTTAGAACCTAACACAACTTAGAACCTAACACAACTTACAACACTACTTAGAACACAACTTAGAACACGACTTAGAACACAACTTAGAACCTAACACAACTTAGAACCTAACACAACTTAGAACCTAACACAACTTAGAACACAACTTAGAACCTAACACAACTTAGAACCTAACACAACTTAGAACACATCTTAGAACACGACGTAGAACACGACTTAGAACACAACTTAGAACACAACTTAGAACCTAACACAACTTAGAACCTAACACAACTTAGAACCTAACACAACTTAGAACCTAAGACAACTTAGAACCTAAAATAACTTAGAACCTAACACAACTTAGAACACAACTTAGAACCTAACACAACTTAGAACACAACTTACAACGCCTCAATAAGTACAATCTGTTTGACAGAATGCTAAAATATTTGTTGATATCAATTGATATTTTATTTTTTCGAACTTCTACTTTTTTCATTTGATATAAAATTCAAGAAATTATTTAAAGGATACATTTTTTTAATAGCCGAAAAAGACCTGGCATAGGGCTAATAAGTGGTTAATACAAAGACCTTGCGCAAAGGCTAATAAGTATTAAATACGAAGACCTGGCGTAGGCTAATAAGTGATTACTACAAATCAGATACATGTACGAAGGGATTAAACTGCCGAGTTATCCATGGCCAGCAGGTGACAGATGCTTTCCAGGTGAAGACTGGTGTGAGACAAGGTTGCTTGCTGTCACCATTCCTGTTCCTGTTAGTCATTGACTGGGTGATGAAAACATCTACACAGCAGAAAAGGAATGGCATCCAATGGACCTTGTGGGATCAACTTGATGATCTTTTCTTTGCTGATGATCTTGCCCTTCTTGCACATACCCAACAACACATGCAGGAGAAAACAAACATTGTCGCAGCTACTTCTGCAGCATGGGTCTCAACATACACAAAGGGAAGAGTAAAATCCTCAAGGTTAATGCCACCAGTACGTCACCCATCATGCTTAAAGGAGAAGTCCTTGAGGAAGTGGACAGTTTGGTTTACATTGGCAGCGTGGTAGATAAACAAGGTGGTACTGGTGATGACGTCAAAATAAGGATTGGAAAAGCAAGAGCAGCCTTCCAGCAGCCCAAGAATGTTTGGGTCTCCAACAACTTAGGCAACAAGTTAAAAGTAAGGATTTTTAACGCTATGGAGAAACCTGTTCTGCTATATGGAGCCGAGACATGGAGAACAACGGCCATAAATCTGACCAGAATCCAGTCCTTAAATCAACAACTGTCTAAGAAGGATTCTCAGAATTCACTGGCCAGACAAAATCAGCAACCGGGAACTGTGACAGCGGACAAAAGAGAAGCCCATTGAGGAAGAGATTCTCCAGAAGCGTTGGAGGTGGATTGGTCATACATTACGAAAACCTGCCTCTAATTCAACAAGGGAAAAGGTCTGAAATGGAACCCACAGGGTAAGCGGAAAAGAGGCCGTCCAATAAATACTTGGCGCCGAGAATTGGAGGCAGACATCAAGAGAATTGGCCATGGATGGAAGATCCTGGAGAAGCTGGCCCTGGATAGATATGCCTGGAGGTCTCTCGTAGGTGGCCTTATGCCCTTGGAGGAATCGCAGACGCCGACGATGATCGGTGGATACCTATCATAGACGAGAAGGCTCAACAAACAACTACACAAAGACCTAACAGGGCTAATTAGTGGTTAATACAAAATCCTTGAATAGGACTAATAATTGGTTAATACAAATACCTGGCGTAGGGGTAATAAGTGGTTAATACAAATACCTGGCGTAGGGTTAATAAGTGGTTAATACAAAGAACTGGTGTATGGCTAATAAGTGGTGTAATACAAAGACGTGGCGTGGGGGTACTAAGTGGTGTAATGCAGACGAAGACGTGGCGTAGGGCTAATAAGTGGTTAATACAAAGACATGGCGTAGGGGTAATAAGTGTTGTAGTACAAAGACCTGTCTTAGGGGTAATAAGTGGTGTAATGCCGACGAAGACATGGCATAGGGCTAATAAGTCGTGTTATACAAAGACGTAACGTAGGGGTAATAAGTGTTGTAATACAAAGATCTGGCGTAGGGGTAATAAGTGAGTAATACAAAGACCTGGCGTAGGGTAATAAGTGGTGTAATAAAAACAAAGACCTGGTGTAGGGGCAATAAGTTGTGTTATACAGACAAAGACCTGGCGTAGGGCTAAAAAGTGATGTAATAAAGACAAAGACCTGGCATAGGGCTTATAAGTGATATAATGTAGACACAGACTCACCTTTCAGTCATGACGATCAATTCTTCTTCAGCCTCAGACAGCGGGTAGTAACTCGGGGCATTCAGTTTTTTCGAGGAAATGAAGTCCGAGCACTAAGGATGACAAATGCATAAGGGTGAAGGTTAAAAATCGAATTACAGTACTAAAGTCACATGTTTTTATTAGTACGTTTTAGTCATGTATACCTGATTTAAATAGTTCAATAATTAATCAAGATTTTTAAATTCCTAGTGTAAAATTTGTGAATAATTACTTTTTTTTTAAATTTCATTTTTAAAAAAATTCTTCTCCATTTGTAGTCTTTGAAACACTTCTTTTTTTTCTTTTTGATTGGTATAATTTTTTGAAAATTATTGTTCTTTAAGATTTTATTTTTAAGATACGCTTAAAAGTAAAACCTTTCTCACATTGAGAATATCCTTTTTGACTGGCCTCCCACAGAACCAAGGAAACCCGTTCACTTCTGTCAGGTTGCACACTTCCGGCTGAGGGAATCCTGGGAGAAACGGAAGTGGAGAACACGGGGTCGATTCTGAACCGGCGTTGTTCTTAAATCTTGCGGTGAACCAGTGGGTGGTTGTGAACAGGCGCTGCAGATGTCAGATTTAGTTTGTGTCATTAGAATGTCAATGTCAGGTTATGACACAATGATAGTAGTTAAATTGTGTCAGCCCTTCACGAATTACCCCATATACCTCCTCCTAGTCTGCCACTGTCAAATAACGAGGACGTAAAGTTTTCAATTTTGGTGTCATCCCTGGTGATGGTATCACCCGGTGCGGTCCGCACAACCCTTAGTGACGTCTCTGCATACAAACATTCTTACTTTTAAGAAAACGTGTACTGACGCCGAGGGCGCACAAAAATGATCAAATAGATACAATATTACTAGACTTCTCAAAAGCATTTGACAAAGTTCAACACCCCAGTTTACTTAAAAAACTTAACTACTTTGGAATATCAGGTTCCTTACATCACTGGATCCAAGACTTCCTTTTGGGCAAGGGAGTAAACTGTAATAATTAATGGATATACATCTGCACCAATAAAGGTCAATTCAGGAGTTCCACAAGGACCTGTGCTAGCTCCCTTACTCTTTTTAATATATATAAATGATTTACCCAACAACATTTCAACAGGAACAAAAGTTAGGTTATTTGCTGATGATTGTATAATCTAAACACTATTAGTTAAATCATTAAACTTGAAAAACTAGAGGATAGAAGAACCAAGAGTAAAGTAGTAATCATACATAAAGCATTTAACTCTAATTTAGAAATACAACAAAAAGATAACTTAATACAACCCTCAGATAGACATAAGGATAAAAACACCTTTCTTATTCCGTATGCAAGAACAAACTCACACAAATTTTCGTTCTTCCCGTCCGGAATTCGAGAGTGGGATGGGTTGCCTGAAAAAACCAGGAAAGCCAACACTTTATCAAAATTTAAAACTCTAATAAGAATGCAGGACTAAACACAAACCATAGATAAGCGTAGGACGCAATAATCTTCTGTATAGAAGGAGCGTCTGAAAACAGATAAGATAAGTTGTATTAAATAAAGGTGAGGCTGTCAGTTTGTGAAACACAATCCCTGCAGAATCATCTACTTGAGTTTTCGACAGTGTTCCTGGGTGCCCAGTCGGCCCCCTCAGAGGTGACCGTTCCAGAGGGGGGGGGGAAGGTCCCTTAGCTTTTATTTCCTCTGGCAGGGGTCATGTTTGCTGGATTGATGGGAGACCTATTAAGACCCTTACACTCAGGGCTGCTGACACCATTCCACATGGGGGTTAGTAGCTTGTGTCATGTCAATGTTTTGTTTAGACTATGAAGACTTCATAAACAGGGAAAATGCTCAGAATAAATGTCCAACGAAACAAATTTTAATTCGATTCCAACTCCCTTCAGTAAAGTAACAAATCGCAAAAATCAATGAGAACATTAACCCGAAGAAATATTGCTTTTAACCTGTTCTACTTCCAACCAACTCACCTGTATGTACACGTTTGTCCTTACCTCCAACCAACTCACCTGCATGTACAGGTTTGTCCCAACCAACTCACCTGTATGTACAGGTTTGCTCCAACCAACTCACCTGTATGTACAGGTTTGTATTTACTTCCAACCAACTTACCTGCATGTGCAGGTTTGTCCCAACCAACTCACCTGTATGTACAGTTTGTCTACTTCCAACCAAACTCACCTGTATGTACAGGTTTGTCCTTACTTCCAACCAACTCACCTGTATGTACAGGTTTGTCCTTACTTCAACCAACTCACCTGTATGTACAGGTTTGTCCTTACTTCAACCAACTCACCTGTATGTACAGGTTTGTCCTTACTTCCAACCAACTCACCTGTATGTACAGGTTTGTCCTTACTTCCAACCAACTCACCTGTATGTACATGTTTGTCCTTACTTCCAACCAACTCACCTGTATGTACAGGTTTGTCCTTATTCAACCAACTCACCTGTATGTACAGGTTTTGTCCTTACTTCCAACCAACTCACCTGTATGTACAGGTTTGTCCTTACTTCCAACCAACTCACCTGTATGTACAGGTTTGTCCTTACTTCCAACCAACTCACCTGTATGTACAGGTTTGTCCTTACCAACCAACTCACCTGTATGTACAGGTTTGTCCTTACTTCCAACCAACTCACCTGTATGTACAGGTTTGTCCTTAACCAACTCACCTGTATGTACAGGTTTGTCCTTACTTCCAACAACTCACCTGTATGTACAGGTTTGTCCTTACTTCCAACCGACTCACCTGTATGTACAGGTTTGTCCTTACTTCCAATCAACTCACCTGTATGTACAGGTTTGTCCTTACTTCCAACCAACTCATCTGTATGTACAGGTTTGTCCTACATTCAACATTTCACCTGTATGTACAGGTTTGTCCCTACTTCCAAACAACTCACCTGTATGTACAGGTTTGTCATACTTCACCTAACTCACAGTGGCCCAATCACTCAACTGTATGTACAGGTTTATCTTTACTTCCAAACCAGCTCACCTGTATATACAGGGTTGTCCATACTTCCAAAAAACTTAACTGTATGTACAGGTTTGTCCTTACTTCCACCAAACTCACCTGTATGTACAGGTTTGTCCTTACTCCTAACCAACTCTCCTGTATGTACATGTTTGTCCTTACTTCCAACCAACTCACCTGTATGTACAGGTGTGTCCATAGTTCCAACCAACTCACCTGTATGTACAGGTTTGTCCATACTTTCAACCAACTCACCTGTGTGTACAGGTTTGTCCTTACTTCCAACCAACTCACCTGTATGTACATGTTTGTCCATACTTCCAACCAACTCACCTGTATGTACAGGTTTGTCCTTACTTCTAACCAACTCACCTGTATGTACAGGTTTGTCCTTACTTCCAACCAACTCACCTGTATGTACAGGTTTGTCCTTACTTCCAACCGACTCACCTGTATGTACAGGTTTGTCCTTACTTCCACATAACTCACCTGTATGTACAGGTTTGTCCTTACTTCCAACCGACTCACTTGTATGTACACGTTTGTCCTTACTCCCAACCATTTCATCTGTATGTACAGGTGTGTCCATAGTTCCAACCAACTCACCTGTATGTACAGGTTTGTCCATACTTTCAACCAACTCACCTGTGTGTACAGGTTTGTCCTCACTTCCAACCAACTCACCTGTATGTACATGTTTGTCCATACTTCCAACCAACTCACCTGTATGTACAGGTTTGTCCTTACTTCTAACCAACTCACCTGTATGTACAGGTTTGTCCTTACTTCCAACCAACTCACCTGTATGTACTGGTTTGTCCTTACTTCCAACCAACTTACCTGCATGTGCAGGTTTGTCCTAATTAACTCATATGTATTTACAGGTATGTCCCAACCAACTTACATGTATGTACAGGTTTGTTCCAATCAACTCATCTGTATGTACCTGTTTGTCACAATCAACTCACCTGTATGTACAGGTTTGTCACACTCAACTCACCTGCATATGCAGATTTGTCCAAACCAACTTACCTGTATGTACAGGTTTGTCCTGAACAGTTCCCTGTGATGTGAGATCGTGGCTTTGACCTGAACATTGCCCATCCACGTCAAGATGGTGGTCGCTGTGTAGCTGCCATCTTTGTTGTCTACCACGTCTGCTGCTATGGACGCCCCAAGTTCGGACGTGACCAGCCAGACAAACACGCTGTCTCCGCCTTTGATTTTGTTGGATTTGATGAAGACGTAGATCATCAGAACGAGAGGATTCAAGAAACTAAAGATCCTACATGTGGAAGAAAATCAGAAGCCCGGAGCCTAATGCTCTTCATTGGACTTCCCGAAAGACCCCCTCAGCCATCTGGCCCCCAACGGAAATTAACAGTTGAGGACCCCCCCCCCACCTCAGAAGCGGTCGCTTCTGAAGCGGCTACCTGGGCATCCAGGACATAAAGTCGAAGATGCCTCCCACTAGATTGACCTCACAAGGAGGGGTGGAATTTCCTAATACGACCCGCTACAACTTTAAAGCCACGCCGGCAAAGCATACGGGTCTCCCTGGTTAGGACCGCCGCAGTGCGGGGGAAACTAACAGAGTCGAATAGAATATATGCTTTCAAGTGCTAACATTCTAAATCCACAGACGAATATAGTTATTGCTTTTAGGGGCTAACATTCTAAATCCACAGACGAATATAGTTATTGCTTTTAGGGGCTAACATTCTAAATTCTTTAACAGGTCATCACGTTTTTGTACTCAGCTATTACAAATTTTAACTTAATTCCTTTTTTTAATAAACAAAAATCAATTTGTGTTCACTCAATTTGTGTTCACTCAATGTGTGTTCACTCAATTTGTGTTCACTCAATGTGTGTTCACTCAATGTGTGTTCAAACAATTTGTGTTCACTCAATTTGTGTTCACTCAATTTGTGTTCACTCAATGTGTGTTCACTCAATGTGTGTTCACTCAATTTGAGTTCACTCAATTTGTGTTCACTCAATTTGTGTTCACTCAATTTGTGTTCAATCAATTTGTGTTCACTCAATTTGTGTTCACTCAATTTGTGTTCACTCAATTTGTGTTCACTCAATTTGTGTTCACTCAATTTGTGTTCACTCAATTTGTGTTCACTCAATTTGTGTTCACTCAATGTGTGTTCACTCAATTTGTGTTCACTCAATGTGTGTTCACTCAATTTGTGTTCACTCAATTTGTGTTATTTTTTTAATAAATCAATCATTTGTAAATAAGTTTAAAAGTTTCAACATAATAAAAGGTTGATATAAATTGTTTTATTAACACTTTATTGATGATGATTGTATAATCTATAGAACAATTAAATCAGAAAAAGATAGCAAAATTTTACAAAAAGGCCTAGATGAATTGATAAAATTGGAAACTAACTGGAGTATGAGTTTCCACCCAGAAAAGTGTCAACTGTTAAGAGAAACAAAGAAAAAGAAACAAATAAATTCAAAATATCACATTCATGGAAAAGAACTTACCCAAACTAAAGATGCAAAATACTTAGGAGTCATAATAAATGAGAAACTATCATGGAATCCCCTTGTCAATGAAGTTATTAAAAAATCAAACAAAACCTTAGGCTTTATAAAAAATAAACCTTCACAAATGTAATAGAGATATAAAACTAAAATGCTACCTAACTTTGGTGAGACCTGTACTAGAATTGTGCATCTTTTTAATGGGACCAATCCACCAAAGAAAGCATTGATAAACTAGAACAAATTCAAAAAAGAGCTGCCAGATTCATTACTGGAGAATATTCAAAACTGACAAGAATAACACCATTAGTTCAATCATTAAACCCTGAAACACTAGAGGATAGAAGAACCAAGAGCAAAGTAGTATTCATACATAAGGCAATTATTTCTAATTTAGAAATACAACACAAAGATAACTTAATACAACCCTCAGATAGACATTAGGATAAAAACACCTTCCTTATTCCGTATGCAAGAACAAACAAAACACATTTTCATTCGTCACTTCCGGAATTCGGGCGTGGAATGGGTTGCCTGAAGAAACCAGGAAAGCCAACACTTTATCAACATTTAAATCTCTAATAAAAATGCCAGGACTAAACACAAACCATAGATAAGCGTAGGACGCATTAATCTTCTGTATAGAAGGAGCGTCTGTAAACATATAAGATAAGATACGATATTCTATTTAAGACAAAGCTTAAAACATTAACAGGTGTATTGACACATTATAAGCGTGTCGTTTATTTATGACAATGCTGTGACAAAATCTCAAAATTAGCCAATGGCATTTGTTGTTAAACGCCTTCAACTAGGCTTATGTTTAAAGTATGAATAGTGATCCGATGTTGATGGTAGAGATATTTCCTATTTTTATTTTGTAATGACGGCAATAAACTGAATGATTATAAAAAAACTAAAATCTAATTGTTAGATCTTTGTTTTTAATATCGACTCATTTAAACCAAAATAGTGCCCTTTTCCACCTAATGTGCAAACTGCGAACTAAGAATTCGATCTAAATAAAAAAAAATAATGTTGAAACTAATACTTACAAGTAATAATTTGAAGTTAATTATTTCAAACTAAATATTTGGAAACAAACAAAACGCATGGAAAAGCCTGAAAAATAGCTTGAAGAATAGCCTGAAAAATAGCTTGAAGAATAGCCTGAAAACGAATCTGAATAGCCTGAAACTAGTTTGAAAACTAGTCTGAAATCCAGCATGAAAACTAGCCTGAAAACTAGCCTGAAAACTAGCCTGATATCTCCTACTTGCATGTGGGTAATTATCACTCACATTAATTTTAATAGATTTAATGTTGAACAGAATTATCATTTACTCCGGTGTTTATGTTTAAATGTCTCCGTAAAAACTTACCGCTTGTTCTCCTCTCCCCGCGCCCGTTGAAAAGTATTATCTTAAACTTGACCACCGAGCCCAGAGTTAGAGAACCCTCGCTGGTGTCGGTCAGTAGGTCAATTATCGACCGGTCAGCAGACGCGATGTCGGACAAGTTGTACAGAGGGGGTAGTGATAGCAGCTCCCGTTCCCATGGATACAGCTCAGAACGAGGCGCGGGAGCCATGAGTTCAACGTGATTGAAAGCACAGCATCTGAGGGGAATAATCATTGGGCAACATTGTTAGAATGTTTTACACTGTGTGTTTCTGGCAATATGCAAAACGTTAGAAGTTAGTGTCCAGGCATGGAAATGATAAGCATATAGCTCTAACGTATAACTAAAATTGTGAATTATATATTTGGATAAAGCTTATCTTTAGAGAAACTCTGGCTTTTCTAATCAAATGATGAAACGCTGGCTTTTCTAGGCTGCTTTTGAATAAACCCTGTCTTGGGGCATAATTTTTTTGTTGCATGTTGTCTTCCGACCATGGATCTCTTGGTATATTTTTTTTCCAACGGTTGTCTTCCGACAGAGATTGAATGATGACAAGGACTAGCCTCGGACAGAGTCCCTCTAAAAATAGAGTTCTTTTGTTTTGTTTTGTTATTTTATTTTATTTTTTAAAATTAGTTTTCATTTTTCCGCAAGCTCATCTGGGAAAGCCTTCAACATAGAAAGTACGCTTCAAGGGCTTTTTAAAAGAGGTGTTACTGTGCGACACAGGACTGAATTTTATTGCTTCTGTGCTGCAAGTTTCAGACCAAAAATTACTGAGATAACATAGAGTTTGAAACTGGCTTTACATGATAGACTACATGGTGATGAGATAGCTATAGATAGAACTGTCTTGACATGATAGACTACATGGTGATGAGATAGCTATAGCTAGAACTGTCTTGACATGATAGACTACATGGTGATGAGATAGCTATAGATAGAACTGTCTTGACATGATAGAATACACGGTTATGAGATAGCTATAGCAATAGGACTAGACTACATGGTGATGAGATAGCTATAGATAGAACTGTCTTGACATGATAGACTACACGGGGATGAGATAGCTATAGCTAGAACTGTCTTGACATGATAGACTATACGGTGATGAGATAGCTATAGCTAGAACTGTCTTGACATGATAGACTACACGGTTATGAGTTAGCTATAGCTAGAACTCTTTATCGTGTACATTTGTGTTCATGCGTCTACTAATCTCTTCTAAGAAAACATTACATGCTATTTGGCACCTTCTTCTCTGTGTCTCCAACAACTCGTTCTTTGTTTATCTAAGCAACTATTTTATTGGATATTTTACCTAACTATCCATTGCCCCCCCCCCACCCCCCGCCTTCACTTTTTCCATCACCATCCCCTAAAGTAAACACCACAGTGTACATATGAACCTTTTTTACTTCAAGCTATCATTCAAATATCAAGTAGATATATGAGCCTTACTTGAACGTAAATACGACCTGTACTAAAATGTGGCCGGATTTATGTGCACGAGTATTGTAACGCTAAATCTGAGGTGCTCTAGGAATAGGAAATGTGAGCAAATAAAATCTTTTGAGATCGATAGAAAGAGATATGGAGCCTTTAAATCAGTATAGCCGTGCTTAAACTACTATTGGCGGCTGGATTGTGAAGTCAATAGTGCGTTCGCCTCACAAGCTTCGGTCGTTGTATCAAGCCCAACGTTAAGCGATTATTAAAATATTGATGAAGAAATATGGCTAAAAATCGGTCGTTGTATCAAGCCCACGTTAAGCCATCATTAAAATATTGATGAAGGAATATGGCTAAAAATCGATCGTTGTATCAAGCCCACGTTAAGCCATCATTAAAATATTGATGAAGGAATATGGCTAAAAATCGGTCGTTGTATCAAGCCCACGTTAAGCTATCATTAAAATATTGATGAAGGAATATGGCTAAAATCGGTCGCTGTATCAAGCCCACGTTAAGCCATTATTAAAATATTGATGAAGGAATATGGCTAAAAATCGGTCGTTGTATCAAGCCCACGTTAAGCCATTATTAAAATATTGATGAAGGAATATGGCTAAAAATCGGTCGTTGGATCAAGCCCACGTTAAGCCATTATTAAAATATTGATGAAGGAATATGGCTAAAAATCGGTCGTTGTATCAAGCCCACGTTAAGCCATTATTAAAATATTGATGAAGGAATATGGCTAAAAATCGGTCATTGTATCAAGCCCACGTTAAGCCATCATTAAAATATTGATGAAGGAATATGGCTAAAAATCGGTCGTTGGATCAAGCCCACGTTAAGCCATTATTAAAATATTGATGAAGGAATATGGCTAAAAATCGGTCGTTGTATCAAGCCCACGTTAAGCCATCATTAAAATATTGATGAAGGAATATGGCTAAAAATCGGTCGTTGGATCAAGCCCACGTTAAGCCATTATTAAAATATTGATGAAGGAATATGGCTAAAAATCGGTCGTTGTATCAAGCCCACGTTAAGCCATTATTAAAATATTGATGAAGGAATATGGCTAAAAATCGGTCGTTGTATCAAGCCCACGTTAAGCCATTATTAAAATATTGATGAAGGAATATGGCTAAAAATCGGTCGTTGTATCAAGCCCACGTTAAGCCGTTATTATAATATTGATGAAGGAATATGGCTAAAAATCGGTCGTTGTATCAAGCCCACGTTAAGCCATTATTAAAATATTGATGAAGGAATATGGCTAAAAATCGGTCGTTGTATCAAGCCCACGTTAAGCCATTATTAAAATATTGATGAAGGAATATGGCTAAAATCGGTCGTTGTATCAAGCCCACGTTAAGCCATCATTAAAATATTGATGAAGGAATATGACTAAAACGTACAACGCTGACTTGGAAAGGAGACGGGCGCCGCCAATTCTACCAAGCCTGGAGAAATTTATAATGGAAACATTAGAACCCCTACGACCACGAGGTCATGGGGGGGGGGCAAAAAACCTAATTTGCAACTAATACTACTATACCATTTAGGTTTAGTTAATGAAAACTTATGTACCGTGTATTAAAAATGTGTATTTAATTTATTGAACACCCACGTCTATATACCAAAGAGAAATGTTCAATATAAGAAGGTCGAACTCGGTAGCTGTGTGTATCTACAACGTAAGTATACCAGGGTTTCTCACACGGTACAAGTGAACAATACAACAACTATATCGTCACGCACTGTGAGGCCAGGTTCATCCGTTTGAAATCCTCGTCGTCCGTTGCTGTCCCTTTGCTGACAGATCTCCAGTAGTTAGAGGAGTTGGTGTGGACTTCTTGGCACGCGCTGTTCAGTGTCACGGACACCTTCATGCACCTGAAATATTGACAGGCACTGTAACTGATGGGGAGAGGGGTGTGTGATCGGATGTCTGGTCGGAGATGTAAATGGATGTAAAAATTCATTTGTTTTTATATATATAGTTGGATGTGTTTATATATATAGTTGAATGTGTTGTTGGATGTGTGGATGAATGTGTTGTTAGATGTTTTGTTAGATGTGTGGTTGGGTATGTTGTCCTAGATTCATCTACAAACAAACAAACAAACAGACGAACACGACCAAGGTTAAAAGAAAAAAACAAATGAACTAGTTTGGGCACAGAAGAACTTCACCAAAAAAGTAAGAGCAAGGTGGTGGAGTGGCATGCGCGCTCGGCTGGCGTACAGATGGTAACGGGTTTCAATCCCTGTGAAGGCAGGGATTTGTTACCAGGCCCCAATTTGTCCACCCAGCTTCGAATAAGTACCTAACAGTAGTTAGGGAATCAAAGGCGGCTGGGTAATGCGTGGAACCCTCATAGCTGTGGTCTGTGGACGCTGCGTCACCTTTCAAAAGACCGGCATGGTCTGTGGACGCAATAATCTTATGTGTAGAAGTGGCGTCTTTATAGACAAGACTAAGAAAAGAAAGTGTGACATGATCACCCACCCCTCCCCACACCCATCTTCACCCGCCACCTATCAGTCAAGCGTATCTCCCCCTTGTACCCGCCAACCTGTTAAACTTGTCCTCAATCTCAGTCAGTGTGATACTCGTTCCGGCCAAGGACGGCCAAACATCTTTATACGAGCTGTCAGCCGAGAGGATCGAGGGCTTGAATTCGATGACTTTCTTATCCTCTGAAACATGGAGATTTTTTGTCCTGTCTTTAAACAATGATACAACAGTTACTAAAAGAATGTTATTGAACCAAATTATTTAACTTTTTATCATTTTTTTATATACAGCTTATTTACTTTTTTAAAATTAAGGTCTGACAATCTAAAAATAAAGTAATTCATTACAAACTGTATAAAACATTCACAATATAGATTGAATGATATCTTTACACTCTCCATAAAAACTCTATGAGGTCGGGTTATCCAAAGCGACCGTTTAGTCCCCTCACTTGCAAGCGTTAGTGAGCCGTACCGGTTTAGGGCCAGGAGCGCCAGTACGGATTAGGAAAAAGGTGCATTGAAGAACTTAGCGGACGCCAGCTCTGATGAAACCTTCCAATGGGGGTTATACCCTAGTGTCACGTGAGAGGGAGGAGATTGCAAGGAAAAAAGGAAGTCACGTGGGAAGAAAGAGGAGCCAAGGAGATGGCCGACTGGTGTATTTCTGTTTTGAGGACGTGTGATATTCATTATGTAAATTGTGTACATAGAGTTCAAGTCAAAAGTTAATTTGTTGAACCAGTGTCTCCTGGAATCAGTGTGCAAAAGATAATGTCGATATTGTTACGCCTACAATTAATTAGATGTTACACCTAGGTAGGCCCTTGGTGATCAGTAACAGTCTTTAACAATAGAGACTCGTATGCCGAGCAGGGGTGGCACCGAGGTTGTACCGAGTCGAAGTGTGAAATTCCACCCCTCCTTTTGAGATCACGTTTAGTGGGAGACATCTTCGACCATGTCCTGGAGGTCCAGATGGGCGCTTCAGAAGCGACTTTTCCGGGGTTGTATCCGAGCTGTTAGGTTTCCTTGGGGGAGGGGGCAGGGTGGCTGGGAGGGTTTTCCGGGAGGACCCATGAAGAGCACTTGGCTTGGGGCTGCTGACTTTCTTCCACATGTAGATTCTTTTACATCCCCAGCCCCTAATCTAGCGACAGTCTTTGCTTAGTAGACTCTTTTGCTGAGCCAGGGTAGCGCAGAGGTTGTGGCATTGAAGTGAGTCGAATTAGGGAAAATCCCCCTCTCCTGTGCGAGGTCAACTTTCGTGGAAAGCACATTCGACCGTGTTCCTATTCGCCTAGATGTTCCCCTTAGAGGTGACGGTTTTGGTTGGGGGGGGGTGGGAGGTCCCCTAACCAGTTCTTCTGGACGGGAGGACATAGTAGCTGGGAGAGTTTAAGGTGAAGACCCATTAAGATCCTTGTGCTCAGGGCGGCTGATACCGTTACAAATGTAGGATTTACACTTCCGAAATGTTTTGTTCATAAACATAAATATTCTGAAAGCAGAATTTATGTGTTTGAAAAGTTTGTCTACAGGCGTGTTTAAGATGTCACGTGGGTGAAACATCAAACGTCAGAATCGTTTATTTATATCATCATCATCATCAGTCCCGTGACTATTGCGGTCGTTGGAGAGCGCATGGACGCATCAACAGATAACGATCTCCACATATGCCTATTTTGAGCGGCGGCCAATAATTCATATAAATAACATTTATATATATATCAGACACAAACATCTGTCGCCGAGTTTGTTTATCTTGTGTGTAATCATAAAATATTTGTTTAAAAAAACAACAACATAGAAATGTAAAAAATTAAACCATAAATCTAATACGGCGCGTGCAAGAGTTCTAAGTGTTTTGTGCCCTATTGATTTGTTTTTAACGTTATGAAATGTGCAACTCTCACTTACCAGTCGGGGCGGAGATTATATGAAAGTATGACGTACTGAAGTAACTGTGAAACAAAAGAAACAATATTTGAAGCTGAGATTTATTTTCAGAGAAATGCAAGAGACTTTGCAAAGAGGAATGAGGGGAAAAAAGAAAAATTAATTAAAAGTATTAATTATTAAATATTGAAACTTCGTCTGTGTTACATTCCAGTATTTAAGCGTTACAGCCACGCTAATGACAAAGTCTTCTTTTTTTAAGTGTAAAGAATGTTTATTAATATCTATGGAACTAAGGAGTTGTTTATTTGTTTACTTAATAGTTCAGATATTTCTTTAAGCATGAAAAACACCTCAAGGGGAATAACCTGAAAGGATTATCGGTGCTGCTATTTTCGTTTATGTAGTTATATTTTTCAATGTATGTGTGCGTGCTTTCAATCTTAAGTACAGTTTTTCAAATCTGCTTGAACACACGCAATGTCACAACGACCTACGTTCAGATTATGACGCAACTACTGTTCCTCTAATGAACAATTCAAATAAACTGATGTCAAGCGTTAAAAAGGAGTTACGCTTGATTTATTTCTATTTCTTTAATACACACACACACACACAAATATGACAAAAATGTCAAGCGACTTTTTGCATGTGACAAGTGAGGGACAAGTGAGGGACAAGTGAGGGGTTACTGTTGGGGTTATGAGACTGTGTAGAGGGGGGGGGACTCACAGTTTAAGTTACCCCATGTTAGTTCGCCCCTGATAGATACCCCTTTTTTAGTGTCCCAGGTGGTTAGGTTACTCTTTGGATAGGTAACCCTCTGGAATGATTATCTCTGGGTATGTCTCATTCTAAATAGATTTCCCTCTGGATAGTTAACCACAATCGGCAGGTCCTTGATCAGGATAGATCCTAACCAACTAAGGACCTTTCCCTAGTATATTAATGTGATGACCTTCCGGAAACTGCGCGCGCACAATGCTTGTCCAAAATAAATTCTGACTTATTTTAGGGTACATGTAAGTAATGATAAGTCTAACAAACTGATAACCATTGAGTAATGATACTAGAATATTTGAGCTTGTAAAGATATCAACAACGATGTAAAAAAATCGCCATGCCTGACAACTCAAAAAGTTTGAGATTAAAAAAAACAACAAACAAAACAAATGACCCTCAAAATTCAAGTGGATTTTTTTGGCTTCTTCGATATGAACTTATCTTTTTTTAAAGATATCGTAGTACAACGTTATCATTCATCTACTTATAAACAGCTAGGTTGGTCCAATGTATTATATAACTTACAATACATTACGTAGCACAATGTATTTAATCATGTACTTGTAAGAGCTTGGATGTTTTTTAACCTGTCAGTTGTGCTGTAAGAAAACAAGAGATCTCACCTGTACGACAGCAGTGTCAACGCAGCAAACGATATTAAAATTAACACGTACAGAGTTTCTCCCGCTTGAAATCATTATCTCCCCTGCAAAGAAAAAAAAATTTAAAAACCAAATTATCAAAATTTTATCTTTTTTAATTTAAGTTTTTAATTCACATGGTGGCTAGCCAACTATCCACAAGGTAGCCATCAACTTATTCAAATACTAGCTATCCAAAACGTCTATTATTTTTTTCACGCGATGCCTGTATCTGATGAGCGAGTCCGATTGTTTGGACCATGAATGAACGAATGAAGGGCTCCGCATTTCAACTCCATGTTGCGGTGCTGACTTGCACTGACGCTCAATGCGCCAGCTCGGGAGTACATGACCGATATAGATCAGGGAAACTCTCAACACACTCACGCACTGCGGCCAATGTGTCATGTCAGCAAGGGAGATGGCCGCGCCCACTGTGTCCGGCATCCCGTCAAATGCTAATCAATCTTTAATTTGATGAGGAATGGAGGAGGCAAGATTCGGGTTAATTTAGGATCAACGGTCCCCCATTGTTGTCAAATGAGAACATACTAAAAACCAACTGTTAAATCTTGGCATCACATTTTTGTTTTTTACGTTTCATTTATAATTTCCACAAGAAACTCTCATACATATATGATACTAGGGGCAAGTACCCGGCTTCTCCCAGGTTTAACAACAACAGCAACAACAACAAAAACAACAACAGCAACAAAACAACAAAAACAAACAACAAAAACAAAACAACAACAACTACAACAACAACAAAGCAACAACAACAAAACAACAACTACAAAACAACAACAGCAACAACAACAGCAACAGCAACAACAACAGCAACAACGACAAAACCAACAACAGAAACAGCAACAGCAACAAAAACAAAACAACTACAAAAACAACAAAATCAACAACAAAATCAACAACAAAACAACTACAGCAACAACAGCAACAACAACAAAGCAACAACAACAAAACAACAACTACAACAGCAACAACAACAAAGCAATAACAACATGAAGGAATTGTCGTCGCAGGGCAAGGGATGTGGACAACAACAACAACAGCAAAAACAACACAAAAGCAACAACAACAGCAACAACAACAGCAACTACAACAGCAACAGCAACAGCAACAACAACAACAACAAAACAACAACAACTACAACAACAACAAAGCAACAACAACAAAACAACAACTACAAAACAACACAGCAACAACAACAGCAACAGCAACAACAACAGCAACAACGACAAAACCAACAACAGAAACAGCAACAACAACAAAAACAAAACAACTACAAAACAACAAAATCAACAACAAAATCAACAACAAAACAACTACAGCAACAACAGCAACAACAACAAAGCAACAACAACAAAACAACAACTACAACAGCAACAACAACAAAGCAATAACAACATGAAGGACATTGTCGTCGCAGGGCAAGGGATGTGGACAACAACAACAGCAAAAACAACACAAAAGCAACAACAGCAACAACAACAACAGCAACAACAACAGCAACAACAACAGCAACAACAACAAAAACAACAACAGCAACAACAACAAAAACAAAACAACAACAAAACATCAACAACAAAACAACAACAAAACAACAACTACAACAACAACAGCAACAACAACAAAGCAACAACAACAAAACAACAACTACAACAACAAAAGCAACAACAACAAAGCAACAACAACAAAAAAATTATTTTATGGCGATAATCGCCTTCTTGTTAATCTCGACACCAAAATGTTTATTAATTTGCGTCATTATTTTACGTCTTAATTTTCAATAATTTTTATTTTATATAGCTCATATAGGGAAAAACTACATTTTGGGCCCCCGGCCCCCAGTATCTTATATATATGGAACGAAACCTGTTTAATAACCTTTCCGGTATAATTTTGTGTACGTGTACCAAATTTCACGTTATTTGGTTGTCTGGATCTTGAGTTATTAGGGAACAGACAGACAGACAGACAACAAATGCGTCTTATATATATACTAGGGGCAAGTACCCGGCTTCCCCGGGTTTAACAACAACAGCAACAACAACAAAAAACAACAACAGCAACAAAACAACAAAAACAAACAACAAAAACAAACAACAACTACAACAACAACAGCAACAACAACAAAGCAACAAAAACAAAACAACAACTACAACAACAACAGCAACAACAACAGCAACAACGACAAAACCAACAACAGCAACAGCAACAAAACAACAAAAACAAAACAACAACAAAAAAACAACAAAATCAACAACAAAACAACAATAAAACAACTACAACAACAACAGCAACAACAACAAAGCAACAACAACAGCAACAGCAACAACAACAGCAACAACAACAGCAACAACAACAAAAACAACAACAGCAACAACTACAAAAACAAAACATCAACAAAAAAATCAACAACAAAACAACAACAAAACAACAACTACAACAACAACAATAACAAAGCAACAACAACAAAACAACAACTACAACAACAAAACAACAAAAGCAACAACAACAAAGCAACAACAACAAAAAAATTATTTTATGGCGATAATCGCCTTCTTGTTAATCTCGACACCAAAATGTTTATTAATTTGCGTCATTATTTTACGTCTTAATTTTCAATAATTTTTATTTTATATAGCTCATATAGGGAAAAACTACATTTTGGGCCCCCGGGCCCCAGTATCTTATATGTAAGGAACGAAACCTGTTTAATAACCTTTCCGGTATAATTTTGTGTACGTGTACCAAATTTCACGTTATTTGGTTGTCTGGATCTCGAGTTATGAGGGAACAGACAGACAACCAGACAGACAACAAATGCGTCTTATATATATAGAGATATATAGAGATTTATGAACAACGTATTTTCCCTTTGCTTTGGTTGTGACTACTGTAAGGGAGAGTAACAAACGTTAACAATTTTCTTGAGGACATTTGACTTCCGGTGTCACGAAATAAAGTATATCTAAAAATAAAGTCTCTCCTAAAAATAAAGTCTCTCCTAAAATAAAGTCTCTCCTAAAAATAAAGTCTCCCTAAAAATAAAGTCTCTCCTAAAAATAAAGTCTCTCCTAAAAAAAAGTCTCTCCTAAAAATAAAGTCTCTCCTAAAAATAAAGTCTCTCCTAAAAATAAAGTCTCTCCTAAAAATAAAGTCTTCCTAAAAAAAAGTCTCTCCTAAAAATAAAGTCTCTCCTAAAAATAAAGTCTCTCTAAAAATAAAGTCTCTCCTAAAAATAAAGTCTCTCCTAAAAATAAAGTCTCTCCTAAAAATAAAGCTCTCCTAAAAATAAAGTATCGGTGGTTAAAATAAAACCACCCCTTAATTAGAATAAATTTTAAATCAAGAATGTATCAAAAATTTTGTTTCCGAGTAAAGATTGCATTTGTGCTACATACAAGTGGCGTCTCGGGGGTGGGGGAGGGGCGGGGCGTGGCGCCCCGGTTGACACCATTAGGGGGGTACCACCAAAGTCTAAAACTTTAATGTGTTTGATTTTATGCCAGAACAAAAAGAAGACACATTTTTTCATCTAGAAAGAAATTAAGAAATACAGTTAAACTCGAACACTTTTTATTTAAAAAATACCAGTTAAGAGTGCCAACACAAAAAAAAACACATTAAAAAATAGAAAAAAAAAGAAAAGAAACAGCCGCACCAGAGACATCTTTTTAAAAAAGGCTGGACATGAAATATGCGGTGTCTTCTGTTTTAAAAGATATAAAGCAAACTGGGCTTTGACATACCGACAGCATGGACGGATCCCACCTCACGACTCGCTCCACCACAGTGGGGTTGAGAGAGAATACGATTTTACTATTTAAAAAATCAAAAATGAGTTTTTTCTTTGTTGTTTGTTTGTAGAGGAAAAGTATGAATTCAACAATTTTGAATTAATATTTTGTTTTATTTATATTTTTAAAGGCGTACAAGCATAGATATGCATGTTTATATACAGGTAGTCCTACGGTTACGACGATCCCATCCCGACTTCCTCTGTTTCGTGGTAACGAACGCACTCCCATAAAGAACAATATTACGCATTATTCCGTATTTTTTAATTATTGTTTTTAACTTTTGTTTTTCATGGGGTAACGAATAGTTTTCTCTATTTGAAATACCGTATATACTCGTTCTAAAGCTGACCTCTTTTTATTACAAAATCAAGGGGGAAAATTTTAGGGGGGTGGGGGTTATCGGTGAACGACCGGGTGATAGGTGATTTCTGCATGTACATTGAATATTGGTGTTGTGAGGGAATAAAGTGGGGGAGGGAAGGTATCTCCTCTAACGGGCTTGTGGCGGTATGTCAAAGCAAGTTGGCTTCCCTAAATATGAAACATCAGACACCGCCTCTCTTTCTGTCAAGCCCTCGAGCTGGTATTGCTGCCCAACATCTCAATATCAACATTGTGCTTAATATGCGTGTATTACGACATTTTACTTCACTGGCAAATTCCATAAATGGATTTTTTTTCCTGGTCCCTTTGACTTCGACTTAGAGAGGTCCGACGGTATATTGATGAAACATTTCTGGTGTTATTTACTGACGTTATTAAAATGAAATATAAGAACCAACATTTTCTTTTCGTTTTTATACAATAAAATGCCCTCTAGCGAATGATATAATTAAACAACCCGTAAAAACAACGTTTTTGACTATGAATCCATTATATATGAGACATTACTAAAAGTATTGATTATGTTCAATATAATACGAACCGCGCGACTGACATTTACAGACTGAAACTGACTGAACTCCCCTTGCTGTAAAACACGGGGATGTGGTCATCAATGGCTGAAGTGAACTCCAGTGACACGTGGATGTCAACAATAGCAAACAGCGATATAGAGTTACAAAGAGATAAACTAAAAATGCATTAATTTAATTTCTGGTACATTCGATCGATCTGAAAATTTTGAAACAGTACATTGTTAGATGACACAAGTGTATGTGAAAAATTTCAGCTCGATAGGATTACGGGAAGTGGGTCATTTTTGACTTGTGATTTTCCGCCCGACCCACCGACCGCGAGACCAAGACAGACAGCTCGTTGAAGTTAATATAAGGAATTTAATTAAACAACCCCGTAAAAACAAAGTTTTTGACTATAAATTCCTAATATATGAGACATAACTAAAAGTATTGATTATGTTCAAACGCGACTAACATTTACAGACTGAAATTGAATTAACTCCCCTTTGCTGTAAAACTAGGCCTGTGGGAGGTATGTTCACGGATGGCTGAACTAAACTCAGCGTGACACGTGAATATAAGCAAAAGCAGGCCGCTACAAATAGTTATATAGAGATAAACTAAAAATTCATTAATTTAATTAAGGAACATTCGATCGATCTGAAATTTCGATACGATGCATTGTTAGGTGACACGAGTCTATGTACATAATTTCAGCTAGATAGCAACACGGGCCGTGTGTCATTTTGGACTTTTGTTTTTCCACCCGCCCGTGAACGATAGAGATGACGAAAGACAAGATTTTGAAGTTAATATAATGGATTTAAAAATGACATCCATCTTCTCTGTTATTAAAATCTCTTTGCTCTTCAACCAAAACAAAGACATAAGTAAACAAACATAACGACCGATTAAGCTTGTAGTTTGTGTACCATTTATTTTACACTGTCGTCTTATTCTTTTTTGGGGTCGGCTTGCAAGAGGGTTACAAACTTTTTAAATCCCTTATATTAACTTCACCGCCGTCTCTGTCGTTCTGTCGTCATCTCTCTCTGTCTGTCTTGGGCGGGCGGAAAAACAAAAGACAAAATGACCCACTTCCCTCTGTACGATCGAGCTGAAATTTGGCACATGGACCCGTCTGACCTAACAATGCATAGTATCAAAATTTCAGATCGATCGAACGTACCGTAATTAAATTAATACATTTTTAGTTTATCTTAATATAACGTATGTAATTCAAATTACGGTTTGTTATTGGTTTTTTTCACGTGAGAGCTCAATTCGCGCGTTGACGCGACCCATCGAAGTACCGGCGTGCTTTTGTTTACATTTTACGTGTCACGCTGAGATCGGTCCAGCGATCAGTGACCAGACTTTTCCCCTCTCAGGGTTATGAAGCAAAGTTGAGTTAAGACAGATTCAGTCTGTAAATGTTTGTCGCGTTTGAAAATAATCAATAATGTTAGTTATGTCTTATATATAAGGGCTTTATAGTCTAAAACTTTGTTTTTACGGGTTTGTTTTATTATTATATTCTCTTCCTAAAGGTGGGGGGAGGGGGGTAAGCTTATGAACGATAGGGTTATAGAATGAGTATATACGGTACTTTTAAAGTCATTAACTGCTTTTATGTTTCGGGCGCGTGGCGGAAAGAATAGGCTTTGTTGTGTTGCAGGGCGAGGAAGATGATTGGTCTAGAATTTAATAAACCTGTTATTCCTTTCTTTTTCAATTAGATGGATACAAGATAAAAAGAAAATGGCAGCAGCAAACCCAGTAAAGGAAAAGCAACAGAATAAGGCCTTAGCAGAAAAGTTGCAAGCCTACTAAGAGATCTCTCAGACTTTGAATGTACACAAAGATGAATGTTGATACTGTTATGACCTGAATGAACTTTTATAAAAAATGTATTAATTTTTAAAAGTATTTATCTCATTTATTTGCGTCCAATTTGTATTGCTAATTATTATCTACAGTTAAAAACAAGGACTGTATTAATGGGGGTGGGGTCTGCCCTAAAATGGGGGGGGGGTGATAATCGTTTTTTTTAAAAATAACGTTAACTTAACGTTAACGGTATCCTAAGAGTTTTACGACATTCCGTCGTAAAATAACGGTAAGCCAAAAACGATAAGTTCTCGCTGCGGTAAGTTACCGTTAACACCCCATAAAGACATTATCTTAATGGCAGTAAGTACACGGTCCATAACCGTAATTTTACGGTAAAATTTTTACAGTGTACATACGCAATTTTTGTTGTTTACAACCTCTCTCTCTCTCTCTCTCTCTCTCTCTCTTTTTTTTTCTCTCTGTCGACTGTTTTTATCTTTTTTAAAACTTATTTTTCATGCGGTAAGGAATTGTTTTCTCTTTTGAAAATACTTCACCATAGGGGTGTGAGTGGTGCTGACCGCACCGGATGACAAAAAATGTAAAAATTCCGTAAGATCCCTTTGTTTGTCACTGGAAGACTAGGAGGAGTTCTATGGGTTAGGGGCCGTGCATAAATAACGTCACGTGCCTAGAGGGGGAGGTATCCACGCATCTGTGACAATGTGTGACGAGGGGGAGGGGTGTGTATAAACAAAAGCGCCCAACTTTTTAGTTCCACTTAAATATTGTTGCTAACCATTTATTTAATGGCGTTTTCAATGGCTTCACGGGTATACGATATTAGAGTGCAGACCTGCACTAAATGCATATTTAAGCAGTGGCGTAGAGTGCCCTATTTATGTAAGCAGTTATAAAAGAGGCTGTATAAGATGATTTACCTATAAATACAAATTTATAAAAATACACGATACCTTTTTAAAGGCAAACAAGAAATTTACTGAGGTCGCAGGTCCCCCCCCCAACCCCTTATGAGACAAAATATATTCCAAATTTTCACCTAAAACATTACCAAACAAAGAAATTGTATACATTACTTAGTATGTAAGCATATTTATACATTTACTTTACATAATAGAAAAATCAGTGTATTATGCTATCAAAATTTAAATTATTTGTAATATCTTGTTCTATGGACAATATTGCAAGATTTTGTTGTCTTAAATCGCTCATTGTGGAACGAAGATAATTTTGTATCAACTTCAGTTTGGAGAAGCTCCTTTCACAATTAGCGACACTGATAGTAATTCTTGAAAAAATCGATAGCAAAATTACAATGTTGGTACAGAATTTTCCAATCTATACTGTTGAATAAATTTTAATAGATCAAGGGGGCCTTTTCCCCCGTTTTTCTAACATAATGCCTCTTCTTGTAGTGTATGTACAGCCATAAAAACCTGGATCCTTTTTCTTTCAATATGGAATTGTTCTTTATCATTGTAAATAAAGTAATTTATTTGATGTTCAAACGCTTCATTTAGTAGGTTACATGTCATTATATAAGAATATTTTCTTGCAAGGACATGCAACTGATCATAGAGTTCTTTTATAATTCCATCCATGGATAAAAACAATTTTTCGTGTTACTTTCTAGTTCTAAAGATAGAACCACGTCATCTTGATTTCGCCCTATCATATTTTTTTATCTTCTAACTCTGCGTTCAGTTGATATCTTCAAATCTTCACAAATTGTTTGGCTGATTTAACAGCTTTTTCTATAAGCACATCTCTTTGTTCCATGAAATGACGGGTTCCAATAAATTGAGATAACAAAGAAAAGAAAAAGATTGTATTGAATTGAGTAAAATTCCAGCATCTGATCTCCCTCCTTATACTAGTTACTTCTGCAGTGGTCAATTTTATTGAATTTTTAAGTATGTCTTTTTTTAAAATTATTTATGCCTAATTTGGTGTTTATTAACGGAGAAATTTGTATATATTCATATTCTTGTCACAAATCACAAATCCTAATAATTTTCCATAAAATAGACGAATTCAAATTATTTACATATTACTTTAATTGGATAGGCTTAAAATTTTTAATAAATACACGTATGTTAATGCAAAACACACATTATTTTTGCTACTTTAATGCAATAAGAACAAACTTAATTTTTAATAACTTACCTTACAATAATAAACTGAAAACTGAAACAGTAATATAAATAAATACTTGCAAGGTAAACACAATATTTGAATCACCATGCCTTGTAGGTACTTGTTAGCGCATCATTTGCGAACGTTGAAATTCCAAACAAAAAACTGTCTTGGCGATATTAATAGCACTTATTATTCGGACCAGCGGTGATGTGTTTTTTGTGGTATTTTTTTTTATAAAAGCGTCATCTGTGACACATACAACTTAATCTTCCAAACAATCAATACCTTTTTTTTGAGCGATTAAAAATTTTTGAGTGGTTTTAAGTTAGTTATAACATTCCAATCTGTAACCAAACAAATGTGCAAATCCGTTATTTAAGACTCGAAAGTATGAGTATTTTTGTTTCACTCGGGTTTTCCCCCTCAAAAGAAAAAAGGCGGTTGTTGAAAATGTTTGTACTTTTCAAATGCCCCAAAATAACGCCCCTAATTGTGTGCCGCCCGGGCGGAACGCCCACTCTGCCCCCCCCCCTAGCTACGCCACTGTATTTAAGTGACAAAAATAATTTGCAGCATGCTAATTTACGTTTACCAATATATTGTTTTAAAAATGGGGGGGGGGTGTCAAAGCTTTGTGTCATCATATCTGAAAAAAGGTGTCTAAGTTTTTGTGACCAAGTATGACACGGGAGAGGGTGGGGTAAAAATTGCAACCTCGCGTGACGGCCCCTTAAGTCGTGAAGAGTTGACACCATGAGCTTCCGGCCCGGGTGACACCAATCCTAGTGACGCCTCTGCTACATACATGTGTGCATGATTATTGGAAATCAAAACAATGGTAAGCTTAACCAGCGGCGTAAAAAGTAGAGGACACAGAGGTTCCTACAGTGCTGTAATTACTGAGTTCTACAATCACATAATTTCTATAATCACATAATTCTATAAGCCCATAATTCTATAATCACATAATTATAGGAAAACGTCGTAACCCATTGTGTAAAGTTACTATTTTTAGACAACATTTTAGTGTAACAATGATTTTAAGTTTTAAGCATAAATACAGAAGAATCAATTCGTTATAAAAATTGTTAGCAAAGTAAAATTACGAACCACTTTTTCTTGTTCAAGTCCAACAAGCTGTCTTAAATTAAGAAGAATTAACCAATATCTGATGAGATACACCTTCCCAACATACCTACATATTGCTTCTCATCTTATATTAAATGTGTCCACTTTAAAACCCCGAAAATTGTTATTACTAGATTTCCGCCATTATATGACAAGTCTTATATTTGCATTGTTCTAACTATACTGACAAACTTCTAAGGGCTTCGAAAACAAATGTCAGTCCTCTATTCAACCTATACTTTACATGTTCAGCTTAAAAGATTTTTTTTAAAAAAATCAAATAAATTTGAAACGCAGTGGTATCAAAGGGGCCGTCCATATATGACGTCACGCCCCTAGTGAAGGGGGGTGGGGTCACACATTTGTGACGATGTGTGACGAGGGGGAGGGGGGTGTTTAAGAAATGTGGCAAATTTCTACTGGATTATACCGACAATGGACGAACTTCTTGTACAATGGCCAGCAATCAGTGAATCTAAAACTGAAAAGATTTCAGGTCCCATTGCCTGCTAATACATGAGACAATGCGCTCCTGAAACACAATTTAACCGATTGATATGGTGTGAAAGTTGCGGGGGGGCGGGGGGGGGCATAGTCTCATACGTGCCTTTTTAAGTTAAAGTTGTATTATAGAATATTGCTTCTAAAAATAAGGTTAGGATAAGCGGATTAGGGTTAGGATAAGCGGAGCAGAGTTAGGAATAGCGCATAATTAAAGAAGGAACAAATATGTCTTACAACTATAAAGCATACGTTCAATCCTAAATTTTTCCTTTAAAGTCTTATAAAAGTTGGAAGCGCTGAAATGTAAGCAGACCTATAGTAAGTCGTGATAAGATTAAGGTAAAACCCCTGTTGACAGTGAGATTAAGGTAAGACCCTTGTTGAAAGTAAGATTAAGGTAAGACCCCTGTTGAACGTAAGATTAAGGTAAGACCCCTGTTGAAAGTAAGATTAAGGTAAGACCCCTGTTGAAAGTAAGATTAAGGTAAGACCCCTGTTGACAGTGAGATTAAGGTAAGACCCTGTTGAAAGTAAGATTAAGGTAAGACCCCTGTTGAAAGTAAGATTAAGGTAAGACCCCTGTTGAAAGTAAGATTAAGGTAAGACCCCTGCTGACAGTGAGATTAAGGTAAAACCCCTGTTGAAAGTAAGATTAAGGTAAGACCCCTGTTGAAAGTAAGATTAAGGTAAGACCCCTGTTGACAGTGAGATTAAGGTAAGACCCCTGTTGAAAGTGATATGCTTTAATGTTAGATCACCAGTTTAAAGTTCATGAACTGTCATAGCTTTTCACCGATGTCAAAAAAGATGTTTCCCTTGTCTTAAAAAGTGTATCTCAAGGCATTAGTAGATAACGAAATAGACATTTATTTCACTTGTCTTAACGTGTGTATCTCACACCATGGGCGTATGGAAGGGGGCATTTGCACCTTATATTTGAGAAAACAAATGTCATAAAAATGTCATAAAGTTGTAACAATAAAACTGAACTAAATTTCCTGAAGGTTTATTACATGGAAGACGGTTTACATTAATTTTATCAAACATAAAAAAGAATTATATCAGAAAGTATAACTGATTACATTACTGATTGTTCTAAAATACAAAATACACAAACAAATTGTGCAATGAAAACAATAAATTTGAGCTTTATTTTTAGACTGATACGACAGTTCTAAATATTCCAGTTGTTCAACAATTACTGTAACATTTTCAGCAAAAATCCGCAAGCTTTTATATTTATGTGACCATCTAGTTTCACATAGCAAAGTAACATTTAGAATAAGTTTTCTTTGCTGTTTACTTTATAGGAAAAACACTATAATTTAATTAATTGTTCCTATTGTGTTTCGTACAACATTCACATTATTTAAATCGCTCACAACAAGATTTAGTTTATGTGAACTGCAATGTACAAATGCTGCTTTTGGGACAAATCTTTGACCCCCCCCCACCCAAAAAAAAACAAAAAACAACAACCAAAAAAAAGAACAACTTTATTTTCTATTTGAAAATAAGTATGTTTCAAATCACTTTTATTGTCATTTAAGTATTTATTATTTATTTAGTGGAGATCTACAATGTAATATCGTAACCCGCGTGAAGCATTTTTTTTTAAAACGTTTAACCGGCCTTCAGAAAACGAACTGTGTTAACATCCTTAGCTTATATTTTATGTTAATGCATACAAATTAAACATTGACTATTAATCATCACGGTTAACGTCTTTGTTTGGAAAAATAATTATTTAATAATAACATTTTAAAAATGTATTTTTAAAAAATCCCTCAATTGACTGACGTAAGAGAGAGGTCGGCGAACAGAGGTAAATAACCTTAACTAGGGTCAAAAAGGGAATTCTTGGGGGTGATGCAGACTCATTTGGGACATATAACATCCACTACAATCCGCTAGATATATGAAAATACGTCATGTGTACGTGTACGCTTGGAACATATGCCCATTATTAAACCGGTTCCTTCCAGAAAATGCATTTTTTTAAAATTTGACAACTATGTAGATTTCTTACCTACGCACTATATGAAGACACCTAAATCTACCCTACTTTTATTTATATTGACACGAGTGACAATAATCTTAATCCACATGACTAGTCTTTATCACGTATCATTTCTGTGATATTTAAAATTAATGCCTTAAAACTGAGCAAAGAAGAAAAGTTGTTTTGGCTCCTCTCGAATTGCGATGTCAAGAATTTGATGCATTCAATAAAGTTAATGAATACTTGACTAATTTTAAATGGGCTCATTTACCATTATATCTAGAACAGTGCTTCTCAAACTTTTTAGTATTGCGGACCAGCAGGAATTTTTTCCATTGCACCAGGGACCTGTGCACTATTTTCCCTGCACAGACAATTTTTTCTGTCCTTTTTTTTGAGAACATCTTAGGACCGTCAGTGTATGGCCCACGGACCGGCACCGGTCGCGGATCACCACTTTGAGAAGCACTGATCTAGAAGACTAGAATGGCCAGGGGCGTTTGACAAAAAACCAATCGAACAATTATATCAAACTTAAAACGTTTTTAATTCTATCAAATAGATTCCCCCCCCTCCCCTTTTAAAGAAAAAGGATATTCCGTGTCGTTTTGACTTAAAATATCTACACATAATCCTATTCAAATCATTTTTAAACACTTGTCATGCTTGTAAAACTCACCAGTACCATTTTCGCAGTGGCGGATTTAGCTATAGGGCAGGGGGAGCGGCTTGCCCCCCCCGCGCCCCTGTTGGGTCTAAAATGGCGCCCCCTAAAGACGCCCTCGATGAACACTAAAAATGTGTCACTAGAGCAGAAAAAAATATTGCTAAACACGAAACTTCTAATCAACACCAAACTGCTTGCTAAATATCGTATTTCAAATGATGAAACTGTAATATCTGGCTTAAATCAATCACTCGCATCTGAATTATCGGCGACAATTGATAATGAAGTTAAGTCTGCACAATTATTTTCTTTAATTATTGATTCAACCATTGATATATCGATAATTGATCAGATGTCAGTTTCTTTACGTTAATTTTTTTTAAAAATCAGGACATGTGGAAAGATTTATAGGCTTTTATGGATAGCGAAGTCAATAGTGCGCTCGCCCCACAAGCTGAGGGGCATGGGATCTAGCCGACGATAGAGCCACAATAAAATGGAATGACTAACACTAAGAAAGTCCTCCACTGACCTAGAAGGGAGATGGTGGGGCGCCCACCAAGGTCTACCAAGCCCGCCCCTAGTAAGTTCTAATGGTAACATTAGGACCCCGTACGACCACTGGTTGTGGGACTTTAAAAAAAATGCTGCCACATTTGCTGAGAAGATTTTAACGGAACTAAAAAAGCGAAACATTGATTTCACACTCTGTCGAGGACAGGCATACTCTGGATTAAGAGTGGCCTTCAAACTCAAATAAAGAAACTGTCACCCAATTGTTGTGCCCATGTTTTGAATTTTGCTACTATGGAAGCAATGTCTGTAAACAGTGATGTACAGTTGTTTTTTGGCACAGCTTTAAGGTTGTATGCATACCTTACGTCTATAAGTTTACCATGTCTACATATTCTTAAAGAACACCAGAAATTTCAATAGAATCAACAGTCTGAAACGACTTTCTGATACAAGATGTGCAAGCCGTAAGCATGCAGTTCATGCAGTTGTTGGCTATTATAGCCACACTTGATTCAGGGGAATCAACAGAATATAAAGGAAATGTTAGAGCAGAAGCTATGGGACTTTCTGGTTTAATAACAAAATATTCTTCTGTTTTTCTGATGCTATTTGTACAAAAGTTATCTTCGTGTCATCAAACTACTTGCATCGCCTTTGCAAAACAATTGATCGATGTTGGAAGAAATAATTTTGTTGAAATGAGAAGCGATGAAGCTTTTAAATTCTGAATGTAGATGTCAAATCATTTATTAACGAAAAGTGTTCCAAACTAGATGTTAAAACAGAATTTAAAGAAAAGCGAATTGCAAAAAAGAAAAGCATGGCAGGCGAACTTAACAGAGATAAAATGGCTGATGATCCAACCACACGCTTTAAATCTGAAACGTACTTCACTATCATGAATACACTTGTAACAGAAATAGATGATCGATTTAATGACTTTTGGAGCACAGTTACTTATTTCTATGTTATTGATCCATCACAAATGTCGGAAGAAAATAAAGATTCTTTTCAAAGTTTATGCAAAATTTACAAACACGACATTAACCTTGAAGAAGCCATCGCAGAATATGATACCTTCAAAGATTTGTATGCAATAATTTATTAATAATTATCTAGTGAACTACAACTTATAAAGGTTCAGCAATTCTTGACTGAAAAATCAATGGCATCAGGTCTCCCTAAATTTTCAATACTCTATAAAATTTACTTGACTCTTCCTGTTAGCAGTGCTACTGTTGAAAGAAGTTTCAGTAGATTGAAACCTATCAAAAATTATTTGCGCTCAACAATGACAAACGAACATCTATCTGGATTGGCATTAATTTCAATTGAAGGTAATCTAGCTGAGAACGTTGACTTTGAATCAACGATAAATCGTTTTGCTTCAATGAAATCAGGTAGAAAGAAATTTATATAGGGATCACGGCTCTTTCTTATCTTATCTTATCTTATCTCATCTTATCTGTTTCAGACGCTCCTTCTATACAGAAGAATATTGCGTTCTATGCTTATCAATGGTTTGTGTTTAGTCCTGCATTCTTGTTAGAGTTTTAAATGTTTATTTAAGGAACTTAAAATCATTGTTTGTGTAAAGTTCATTGATTTTCCCAAATTTTGGTGTTCACCAAACTTCCAATGAAAATTTATTCTTTTAAATTCTGAAGTAAATTGTTACTTTATTTATAAGTATAATATTATTGGCACTCTTTGTGTGTGTGTTACTAATCCTGACCAAAGTCTCTGTGTTTTTCATTATTTGTAGCATCAGATTACCTGGTCTTAAACTGAACTATTTTGCCAGCTAAAATTCTCATTTCATTCTTTCAGATAGAAAACTATTACAAGAACTAAAAACAGTAGCTCTTAAAATTTTATTTTAAAAAAAAAGTTGTTCTCTTTGGAACTAAGTTCATAATTTACTGTCATCTTTTTATCCTACATATGATATATGAATATAATACGTATATGATAAATGATTTCTTTAATTACTTGGGCCTTTTATTAATTATTAACATTTTTTTAAAATACATTATATTTTGTTTGCATTTGTGACCTGTTACTCTCCTGAATATAAAGAAATGGTTTGTATATTGAAGAGATTCATTGCAATGGTTTGATGTAAACAAACATTATATTAAATAATGTACTTTGAATGATCAAGGCAGCATATATTATTTAACACTTAGTTATTTGTTTGAGTTACTGTCACTGTTATTTATGGCAAGCTGAACAAACTGATGAGTCATCTTGCAGATAGTACAACAAACTATTGGAGGCCTATAAAAAAAATTTAATCAATTTCTACCTCATTATCAAATACATTTTAGATGTTTTATTTAGCCCAAAGACTATAAACATATTATGCTGAGTTTTCTATGTTAAAGTCTGCTATGATATTCAGCAATTGAAAGTGAACACAAAGGATTATGAGAAATTAGATTTTGTCACAAATAACAGGTCCCAAATTAACTACCGTTTTCATAAATTCAATTGATTAACCATATCTACTTAAGACTAGTTGTTACTTTTTGTCTAGCAAGTTGCCACAGGGCAACTCTGAAAATGTTTGTAACATAAACAACACACCTTAGATTTCATATTTGAGATTGCATAAGTCTCTTAAGATGAAAACTTATTAGAGTAAATCTCACATTTAAAGTGAGCAGAAATGTGTTTTTCAACATAAAATTTATAGCAATAAGAGTGAATCTCATACCAAATTTATAACCTTCATTGCAGAACCAGCAATTTAGACAAATGAATTTTATTTTAGCACCTAGAAATATTTGCACTAAGTGAATGAATTTTAAAAAATTTGCGGTGCTCCCTGAAATTCTCCTCGCCCCCCTACGCAGACAAACCTAAATCCGCCACTGGAGGGGGGGGGCTAAAGACGCTCCCCAAATCCCCGAGTCATGTGAGCAGGACAAAAAGTCGGGGAGGGGGGGTAACGCACACATAAACTTGTATATTTGAGGTTAACGGGCAAAAAGGTTTTACGACTCCTTCCAAGAGAGAACCAAACGGAGCTGCGGTTACATCACAAATGCTTTGATGTCAACATCAAACGACGCAGTGTAACAATTGCATATGTTATCTTGTGGATTCTCAAAAGCAAGTATTATAATTAGATTTAATTTCCATGTCTTGATAGCTTACGCCAACCAGCGTCTGATGTCCTACCGACCGGCACACTGAGAAGCACTAATTTTAAAAAAAAAGAAAAAAAAAGTCATTAAATAAATTGTAAGCGACCAAATATTTCAGTGGAAGTTTTATTTAAAGTTACCCTTTTGATGTGACGTCACATTTCTTCAAACCCCCTCCCTCGTCACGCATCGTCACAAAAGTGTGACCCCCTCCCCCTTAAGTGCGTGACGTCATTTATGGACGGCCCCTTTGACAAATCTAACACCAAGTGACATCTGCTTAATGCCTGAAATGTCATTTGTCTCGTCGGCAAATATAGAAAAAGCAACTGAATTATTTGCTTCAAGAACAATGTCCTCACGCAAGAGAGACCCACAAATTTGATTATAGTGTTTTGAGTAGTTGCCGAGATACATTCAGCGGTTACCCGTCAAAACGGCCCCAGACAAAACGGCCCCGACATAACGGCTTCGGTCAAAACGGCCCCAGACAAAGTGTTAACATTTTTTAACAAAAACATTAATTTTTTATTTATTTTTTTTGTTGCATTTTAAGCTTTCGTCAACTTTTTCACCCTTAAAAAAGTGGTAAAATTGTAAAATTATTTCTTGTGATGTTATTATATTGTTTCTTGTCAACAAACAACCGTTATTGGTACCATTTCGCGTAAAGGCTATTAAATTCACTTTTGTTGTGTTATTATTATTGTTTATTGTTAGCTAAACCTGACACTGAAAGGTGAGTAAAAATACGAATATATTTGATTGTAAATTTTACTATTAGTCCATCTATTAGTCCAGGGCCGTTATGTCGGAGCCCAATTGTCGGGCCCGTTTTGTCCGGGGCCGTTTTGTCGGTGAACCATACTCAGCGCTACAAGAACAAATTGACAAACGATTACCAAGAACTTCATGTCCAGATTCAACACGAAACTCTATTAGTTCATACAAATTACCAGAATTTTATTCTGTCCCACGAAGTGCTAAAACATGCATGCAGCTAAATAGGATTGTAGAAATGGTGAGACCCAGTTCGTTGCGATTTTCTTGAATTCGTCTTCTAAATGATGAGCCCAACTGCTCATCTATAGAAAGTGCTTTGGCTTCCATTAAAGCAAATAAAATGGCTTGCATCTTCATGATAGCCTTTGTGCCATAATGTGCTTTGCAAGTTGCTACGTGCATCTTCGTTGAAATCTTTATATTTTGTACATGGTTTGATGACAAATACCCACTGAACTCATAGAATTATTTTTTGCAGAAACAACACGCAATATTTGCAAAAGGCACCTATTAACATTTGTGAGTATACAAGCCACGGTGAATAGTCTGATAACCATGCATATCTAAAAACTAAAAATTCTGTTTCCCTCACTGTCAGCTCTAAAATCATTTTCTATCAAGGGTCCAACAATCACCAATCAGCTGCAATTTCAACATATTTGAAAGGTCGTATGTCCAGACATACCTTCCAATATCCAATTTAGGAAATGAATAAGTGTCAGCGACAGTCAAATTAGGAACAGTTGCTTCAGTTGTGTCTGGCTGTTGAACGTATACTGTTGTCTTCAATGCCAATGATAAGTCAGATGCTGCAGACGCCCCAAAATCTTCTAATAACGGCATTTCGGAATCCCGCGATTGGTCTACTTTACGAATTTTTTTTTAGCCTGTAAAAAAAAATCTGATATCCATCCTTGGTAATCCTGCAGTTTCTACACGTATATTATTTCACAGCAAAATTCCATTTTCTCGCGAGAACTTAAGTTTTAAATTTATTAAATGCATTAATAAATTTTGTATTTCAGCTATTACAGCACTAATTTGTAAGTCTTATTAATTTCTAAGGCTTTTTTCGACCCTCATTTTATACTGAACTTGAATTTAATTGAAAATTGTACCTGTATGGCATTGTCAGTTAAAATTAAAAAAGTGTTTCCCCCCCCCCTTGGAAAAATTCCTAGCAACGCCCATGTCTCACACTATTTGTAGGTCACGAAATAGATATGTATTTTTCTTAAGCTTATTCACCGCTCGTATGGGAGGTAAACAAAGGGAAATAAAATTGCAATTTTCATGAGAGATCGTTGGTCTCAAGACGAATAGGAAACAATGGGTTAGGGTAGTGGCTCCCAACCTTTTTGGGTGCCGACCTTTATTTATATAAGCCATGTGACCCGCGACCCCGTAGAAATTTAAATAAGTCATTTTCCAAAAAAGTGTTTACTAAGTAGAGCAAATTTGCATTAAAGTGAATATTTTTTAATCAACAGTTGGCGACCCCCAGAAAATCCCTCGTGACCCTCAGGTTGGGAACCGCTGGTTTAAGAGCTTAGGTTTGTAATCTCAAATTATCTTCGGTGGCTGTGTATTTGAATACGGAGCTTTGTTCAGGGGAGAGTGATTGTGTCATGTGATAGGTCAGTGGTTAACATAGCCAGGGAAGTTACACTTTAAAACAGACTACCGTATATACTCGTTTTAAAGCCCGTTCGTTCATAAGCCGACCTCCCCCCACCCACTTTTGGAAGAAGAAAAGTATTAAAAGTGTATAACCCGCTCGCAAGCCGACCCCCCACAAATAATAGGACAGCTTTTTAGTACACATTTTTTTTAAACTACAAGCTAAATCGATCATTATGATTGTTTACTTTGTAATGCCTTTCATACAAGACCCTTTTTTAGCAGTGTTGTAATAGACTTGAAAATGGATAAGAGATTTAATTACATGGAAAAATGTGTTAAAAATTTTTTGGGGGGTTTTCTGGAATTTTTTATGTGAACATTATTTGTATTATACACCTTCAAGACCAATGAAGGACGTAAAGTGTGTCCATTTGTTTGTACTTAGTTATTTTTAACAGAGAGTAGAAAATGCCGAAGCGCATTGGACTGTAAAGTGTTAAATAGTGTGCTTGAATATTATGTTTGAATAGTATGTTTGAATAGTATGTATGAATAGTATGTTAGAATAGTATGTTTGAATAGTATGTTTGAATAGTATGTTTGAATAGTATGTTTGAATAGTATGTTTGAATAGTGTTTTGAATAGTATATTTGAATAGTATGTTTGAATAGTATGTATGAATAGTATGTTAGAATAGTACTTTTGAATAGTATGTTTGAATAGTATGTTTGAATAGTATGCTTGAATAGTATGTTTGAATAGTGTTTTGAATAGTATATTTGAATAGTATGTTTGAATAGTATGTTTGAATAGTATGTTTGAATAGTATTTTAGAATAGTACGTTTAAATAGTATGTTTGAATAGTATGTTTGAATAGTATGTTTGAATAGTATTTTAGAATGGTACGTTTGAATAGTATGTTTGAATAGTATGTTTGAATAGTATGTTTGAATAGTATGTTTGAATAGTATATTTGAATAGTATGTTTGAATAGTATATTTGAATAGTATGTTTGAATAGTATTTTAGAATAGTACGTTTGAATAGTATGTTTGAATAGTATGTTTGAATAGTATGTTTGAATAGTATGTTTGAATAGTATGTTTGAATAGTATGTTTGAATAGTATATTTAAATAGTATGTTTGAATAGTATGTTTAAATATTATGTTTGAATAGTATGTTAGAATAGTATGTTTGATTAGTACGTTTGAATAGTATGTTTGAATAGTATATTTAAATAGTATGTTTGAATAGTATGTTTTAATAGTATGATTGAATAGTATGTTTGAATAGTACGTTTGAATAGTATGTTTGAATAGTATATTTAAATAGCATGTTTGAATAGTATGTTAGAATAGTATGTTTGAATAGTATATTTAAATAGTATGTTAGAATAGTATGTTTGAAAAGTATGTTTGAATAGTATGTTTAAATATTATGTTTGAATAGTATGTTAGAATAGTATGTATGAATAGTATGTTTGAATAGTATGTTCGAATAGTATGTATACTTACCCGACCGACCATACAAATAATGATGAAAGACCTGGACGTGAACCAACTAGACTAAATATTAATTTAAAAAAACGTAGTGATGTGTACTAAATTGGAGGGATTGTGGTTGAGGAAAGAGATGGAGCCCAGGCCAAATACAACTAATGGATTAAAGGATCTCAAGATTAATGAACCTCACTTTAGCCGTGTGGATTATTTATATACTAGTGTATTACCTGTCAAAAATGACGGAAGTTTTCAAAATGGATATATTTCAGTTTTTGTAATTGTCCCTTTTGCTTGAAAGCCGCATAGTAAATAATCAGAAAATGTAGAGACCAAGAGAGAAAAGTTAAATCTCTTTTCCATATTAAAAAATTTTATACGGACGTTTGAAAATAGGGGGGGGGGTTCAATCTTTTTTTCAAGGCAATTTTTTTAGAGGTGCGCTTTCTAAAATCTATCGTTACGAACGGACATAGCAGAGTATATATTTTGATTATATATACGAATATATGTAATATGAGAAAACCTCCAAGCTTAGGCTTCGCGTTATATAAGTTTGCATGAATAATAATGATATAATCATGATAATAGTAAATGCATAGTGAATTACACACATCATAAGGTGATACAACAGCAAAGAAGTTTGAAGTTCGAAGTACAAACTAATATTGCTGAGGAGTCAGCCGGACGTTAACTTGAGGCATTGAATAGTTCACACCAATTATGAGTGCACCAATAATACAGCACAGCGCGTTAAAAATAAATTATGTGACTGTAATGTGATCCACATCAAACACATCTGTGATTTGAAGCAGTTTAAGCTTCATTGATGATTATTACTTGTCAGTTTATTCGCCCATTTGTCCATACATTATTAGCACAACATTACCAAAACATGTTAAAAATAAAATGTAATTTTAACACATGTTAATAACAAAGAACTATTCATTTTGCATGAAACGTAGTAAGCAAAGTTTGTCACAGGATAACAGAAAAGATTAAATTATCAACTGTTAATCATATGTACAATTTAATATAAACGTGTTAGTAATTCACATAAACGTTTTTATTGTTGTCAAGTCAGCACATTTTCAAGATCTATTATGACTTGTCAGTTTATGTGCCCATTGGTCCCTACATTATTACCTTTACATTATCAAAACATGCAAATAAAAAATTGTAACTATTTACAAATATGAATAACAAAGAACTATTTATTTTGCATGAAACCTTTGAAGTAAAGTTAATCACTGGATAAAAGAAAATATTAAAGTATCAACAGGTAATCGTATATAAAATTTAAAGTACACGTTTTCGTGATTCTAATAAACGTTTTCATTATTATCAAGTCAGCACCCCATCCATTTCTATATTAAAAGCAAAGATATTTTTATTGCAAATTAGTCTAAGACGAATTAAAATATTACATGTAAATAACAATTTAAAAAAACAATTGTGGGGAGGAGTCCGATTTTTAAATATGTTATTTTTTTAAACATACAAATATGCAATCTCAAAGTGTATAAAAGAAAAACAAACGCTAAACTAAAGCATAAGTTGGCAAATTTCATTTGCAGTAATAAATAATGGCTTTGTATTTCAAAACGCATCGAAACTTGACAACCAAACGAAAACCAATTGTAAATGTCATAAACCGAAAAACGAATGTTATTTATTAATATAGAACATTAAATTTATAATTACGTACGTAATATTGACATGGACACATACACAAAAACGGACATTTAATACAAAAAAATAATAATGTTAATCAAATAAAACATGGCTCTTTTTACTTCGTTCCCTTAACACATTAATAAAAGCTCAAATAATGACGTCACGTCGCAATATTTTATGGCTAGAAACACATTTTGTTAAATCTCGAATGCAACATTTTTACTCCTATATTTTCATTTTTTATCGGGAGTTACCTCGCATAGCGTCACGGATAGACACTACGTGACATTGCAAATTATATATATTTAATTATGCTCTGTGTGACCTGTTGGAATCAAAATCCAAAAGCATTTAGGTAATCTAAACGATATCATTTCTTTCCACGCGGGAAGGGGGGGGGGTGTATTTGGATATGCGCGTTTTTTGTTGTTGTTTTTTTGTCAACAGTTCTTAAAAAATTAATCTAAAATTTAAGGTGTGATACCACCGTACGATATAGATCGTTTGAAAATTACAATAACTATGTTTAGTCTAAAATTGACATTTTAATTTTTTTTAAAATTAATCTTATTCATTTTCTCTAAAAACTAAAAAGTTATTGCTGTTAGTTCAGCCCATAATAGAGCTCTCCGAGAACCAATTCTCATGCATCACGAGAAAGTCAGGTAAAGTAAATTTCACATTCCCGGGTTAGCAAAGATCAATAAAGATCATTGACATTTGCGACAACGTAATTTCACGTTTTGTAGTGTTTCCAGGGAATATTAAGAGTTGTAATACAATAAGCTAGGAGCAGAGCCACCACATCCACAATGTGGTGGGAGATCTTGGATTGGGGCAGTGGCGTAACTAGGGTTGGTGTCACTCAGTGCGGTAGATCTTGGTGTCGCCCCACCACACGACTTACCCCTTAGACCTCAAGATGACCGTACCTTGTCTAATAAACAAGACACTTACACATCAGGGAGGACTAGCGGTTAAAGCTATATAGCTTTGGGTGTGGATACTAGAATATACAACAAGAGTCTGCATACATTAACCGCTAACTCAAGACAAGCGATTGTTTTTTTTAAAATTCAGTCATTTCCATTGACAAATAAACGCACAAAAAAGATACAAACAATTTTAAATGTGTATGCGCACTGGCACACGATTGAGTAATTTGCCTTACTAAAATATTGACGCCTACAAGAGTTACATATAAAAAGCTAACCATTGACACATTGGATATCATACTGAAAATGCCTACAATTTAAAATAAGAAAAAAAGTACAGTTGCGTCGCTAGAGGGGGTGGGTGAGGCAGGACACCCATCAGGGGGTGACACCCAAGCCAACAATTTTACTGTGTAGGATTTTATGTCGGATAAAAAGAGGACACATTTTTTTTTCATCTAGAAAGAAATTAAGAAATACAATGAAATTCGTTGAACGCGAAAACTTTTTATTATGAAAATATCAGTTAACTTGCAATAATGAAACAGTTCCAACACATAAACAACATTAAAACAAATTAGGAAAAAAGGAAAGAAAAAACAGTCGCAGCGAATACATCTTTAAAAAAGGCTAGACATGAAAGAGGCAGTGTCTTATGTTTTAAAAGATATAAAGCCATTTGGGCTTTGACACACCGACACCATGGACGAATCCCACCTCACGACTGCCTCCACAACAGTGGGTGGGTGGGGGATACGATTTCTATCCCCCCCCCCAAAAAAAAATTTTAAACATCAAAAGATAGATTTTCTTTGTTGATGTTTTTCTCGAGGAAAATTATGAATTCAATGTCTTTGAGTTAATATTTTGTTATATATATATATTTATTAAAGGCGTGAAAGCATAGATATGCATGTTTATATACAGGTAGAGCTACGGTTACGACGGTCCCATCCCGACTTACTCTGTCTCGTGGTTACGAACGCGCCCCCATAAAGAGTAATATTACGCATTATTCTGTATTTTTAAATATTGCTTTTTTTTTGTAAAAAACTTTCTTTTTCATGAGGTAACAAATTGTTTTCTCTATTTGAAATCAAACAATTTATTGAAAAATATGTATTATTATTATTATTATTATTTCAACCTACAACTTTCGTTTGCGAATTTTTCTCATGGCGAAAATGTTCAACCATGCAGCCACCCCCTCCCCCGCCCTAAGTTCTATGACGATGAGATGGCATCGAGGTCACCAGACCTGACCCAGTTAGATGAAGCGACGTCACTACAACAGAAAATGTCAAATGATTAGCTGCTAGTCCCACCGCGGAGGGAGGGGTGGGGGGGTGTTTGGCGAGGACCTATTGGCCACGCCTCCGCATGACTTGTCCCCCTTTTGATCCGTCGGTGCTTGCTGTAAGAACAATTGGGAAGGAGAGATGCGCCTATGAACTATATTTAGATCGTTGATTTAATAGATTCGTAACAGAGTGTTGTTCTTGAGCCTTCTCGTCCATGAGGACCATCCACCGATCATCGTCAGCGTCTGCGATTCCTCCAAGGGCATAGGCCACTTACGCCTACGAGAGACCTCATGGCATCTCTATCCTGGGCCAGCTTCTCCATGCTCTTCCTCCAGTTCTCGGCGCCAAGTGTCTCTTGGACGGCCTCTTTTCCGCTTACCCTGTGGGTTCCATTTCAGGGCCTGCCTTGTACTAGAAGCAGGTTTCTCAGTCATCATTACGGAGTAAGAGAAATGAAACTAAAAAGATCTTGTTACACTAACATCAAAGATAAGTACATAGTTTAAGTTCGCAATTTCTCACAACATGAACACACACAAAATTGAACATTTTCAATGCTACGTTCAAGCTGTGAATCTCCCAATACAAAGAAAAACAAAGCGAAAGAAAATAGAAACATTTTTTAAAATACCAAAAAACAAAAATTGGAAAATACAATTATTTAAATTTTTTAATTTTAAATAGAATCATATAAAATAATTTAATAAAACTAATCGTAAGAAGTTTTACATAGTAAAACGTTAAACTTATTGTCATTCGCATTTATGTTTTTTTTCTGAATCTCTCACACCAGTTAGTCAGTTCACATAAAATCTTGAAAGGCAGTTTTAAATGTGTTGTACCCAATGAAAAATACTGCCACGATTATATTAAAGGAATGTCAATACTTATTGTTCAGCTTATGGTGTCTGTAAATACACAATTTATGTCGGCTGAGCATTAAGTTTCCTGAGATTTCAATCAATTTCAAATAACCGGCCAATCACCAGCGTCCACAGACATGACCCATGTAAACTTTAGTAAACTGGTCGGAAATGGTCGGGTGGCCGTCGGTGTTTTCCGCCGCAATGGTCATCGGCCAAGAGAACATAAACATGACCCGGTCACCCAGCCCTCGGAGAAGCTCCTTCTGCAGCTGCATGACGAAGCCGCTCATCTTGTGCTTGTTTCTGATCTCGCGGTCGTACGCCGTGAACGCCGACTGGTAGACGAGGACCACGCGAGGGTTTCTGGCCATGAGTCGCTGGATGGCCTGACGTATCAGACTTATTCGGTGCTCGGCGATGGACAGGTGGAACGGGACCAGGTGAAGGAAGTTGTGCAGATGGACCAGGTAGTTGCCGTCCGCTGGGATAGCGTCCAGCTGGGAGACAGACGAGTAGAGCACGTGGTTGGGAAGATTTTCACCCTGGAATTATGGGAAACAAAACTATTTGAAAGAATTTAATATAACAAACTTATTTTAAAATAAATTATGGTAAACAAATTATTGGGGAACTAAATACTGTACCAACATTATTTAGTAATACGTTTCAATACGTTTCAATACGTTTCAATACGTTTCAATACGTTTCAATACGTTTCAATACGTTTCAATACGTTTCAATACGTTTCAATACGTTTCAATACGTTTCAATACGTTTCAATACGTTTCAATACGTTTCAATACGTTTCAATACGTTTCAATACGTTTCAATACGTTTCAATACGTTTCAATACGTTTCAATACGTTTCAATACGTTTCAATACGTTTCAATACGTTTCAATACGTTTCAATACGTTTCAATACGTTTCAATACGTTTCAATACGTTTCAATACGTTTCAATACGTTTCAATACGTTTCAATACGTTTCAATACGTTTCAATACGTTTCAATACGTTTCAATACGTTTCAATACGTTTCAATACGTTTCAATACGTTTCAATACGTTTCAATACGTTTCAATACGTTTCAATACGTTTCAATACGTTTCAATACGTTTCAATACGTTTCAATACGTTTCAATACGTTTCAATACGTTTCAATACGTTTCAATACGTTTCAATACGTTTCAATACGTTTCAATACGTTTCAATACGTTTCAATACGTTTCAATACGTTTCAATACGTTTCAATACGTTTCAATACGTTTCAATACGTTTCAATACGTTTCAATACGTTTCAATACGTTTCAATACGTTTCAATACGTTTCAATACGTTTCAATACGTTTCAATACGTTTCAATACGTTTCAATACGTTTCAATACGTTTCAATACGTTTCAATACGTTTCAATACGTTTCAATACGTTTCAATACGTTTCAATACGTTTCAATACGTTTCAATACGTTTCAATACGTTTCAATACGTTTCAATACGTTTCAATACGTTTCAATACGTTTCAATACGTTTCAATACGTTTCAATACGTTTCAATACGTTTCAATACGTTTCAATACGTTTCAATACGTTTCAATACGTTTCAATACGTTTCAATACGTTTCAATACGTTTCAATACGTTTCAATACGTTTCAATACGTTTCAATACGTTTCAATACGTTTCAATACGTTTCAATACGTTTCAATACGTTTCAATACGTTTCAATACGTTTCAATACGTTTCAATACGTTTCAATACGTTTCAATACGTTTCAATACGTTTCAATACGTTTCAATACGTTTCAATACGTTTCAATACGTTTCAATACGTTTCAATACGTTTCAATACGTTTCAATACGTTTCAATACGTTTCAATACGTTTCAATACGTTTCAATACGTTTCAATACGTTTCAATACGTTTCAATACGTTTCAATACGTTTCAATACGTTTCAATACGTTTCAATACGTTTCAATACGTTTCAATACGTTTCAATACGTTTCAATACGTTTCAATACGTTTCAATACGTTTCAATACGTTTCAATACGTTTCAATACGTTTCAATACGTTTCAATACGTTTCAATACGTTTCAATACGTTTCAATACGTTTCAATACGTTTCAATACGTTTCAATACGTTTCAATACGTTTCAATACGTTTCAATACGTTTCAATACGTTTCAATACGTTTCAATACGTTTCAATACGTTTCAATACGTTTCAATACGTTTCAATACGTTTCAATACGTTTCAATACGTTTCAATACGTTTCAAACAACTGATTGTTGTGTAATAAAGGAAATGCGTCTATAAAAACCCAATTTTGTTTGAAAATATTTTATTTACCAATATACAAATTATATGACAAATTGTATTTTCCTAAAACATGTTATCTTTACTTTGCGTTTTCGAAAATCAAGCCAATGGGCCATTTAAAACGTGTATTTATTACATCCATTGAATCGTCCTTTCTATAAGACTCGATTTCACCCACAAAATGCCGACTGCTGGGGTGGGAGGACAAGATAACTCCATGAACACAATGGGAAATAGTCGTTTTTTTTAAATAACTTTCCCTTTCATACTTCAGACTCTTACAATTCCTGAAGTTCTATTAAAGGTGAATTAAAGTCAATATTTACCACTGAACCATAGAACGGCTGTTTGGGTGGGTAATATTTGATTGACAGTCCCAGGCTGTCTACGTCACACCATAAAGGGGCGTGCCATGTCACCTGTTGCCAAAGAAAAGAATTTGATTAAAAAACATCCATACACTACACTCATTGGATGATGTAAAATTATCGTCTTTTTAAAAAGTAAATACCTAAGGCATTGCTCTATGATATGAGATAGTTCGTTTTTTAAAGCTAATGTGTGGTAGCGTGGTGTGCATAGGGAGACAGATAGATCTATTGTTAGATTGTTAATCAAATCTACGGTGCGGTAGCGTGGTGTACATAGGGAGACAGATATATCTGTAGGTAGATCATTCGACCTCAAGACAAAGAAGCGCAGATCAATTCAATCTCAGCACATGACTAAAATTGTCAGTTGGGTTCGTTTGAAATCCTTTTTATTTGCTATGAACTTTTTGCCATCATTTTATAATCCAATGTGATGACAGAGGCATGTACCTGCACTAAGCCCTATGTACCTGCACTAAGCCTCATGTACCTGCACTAAGCCCCATGTACCTACACTAAGCCCCATGTACCTGCACTAAGCCCCATGTATTTGTACTAAGCCCCATGTACCTGCACTAAGCCCCATGTATTTGTACTAAGCCCCATGTACCTGTACTAAGCCACATGTACCTGCACTAAGCCCCATGTACCTGCACTAAGCCCCATGTACCTGCACTAAGCCCCATGTATTTGTACTAAGCCCCATGTACCTGTACTAAACCCGATGTACCTGCACTAAGCCCCATGTACCTGCACTAAGCCCCATGTACCTGCACTAAGCCCCATGTACCTGCACTAAGTCCCATGTATTTGTACTAAGCCCCATGTACCTGTACTAAACCCGATGTACCTGCACTAAGCCCCATGTACCTGCACTAAGCCCCATGTACCTGCACTAACCCCTATGTACCAGCACAAAGCCTCATGTAGTACCTGCACTAAGCACCATGTAGCTGCACTAAGCCCCATGTCTTACCTGAGTTCTTTTGATTTTTTCGGTACAGTCCACCATCTGCGTCATGATGTCCATCTGTTTCCTGGAATTGGAGTCTCCGATGATCATCATCTGTTGGACATATCAAACCAGACAGTGACCCATCTTTTTAACAACCCCTCATATCAGCAACACATCATATCAACAACCCATCATATCAACAACCAATCATATCAACAACCCATCATATCAACAACACATCATGTCAACAACCCATCATGTCAACAACCCATCATATCAACAACCTGTCATATCAACAACCCATCATGTCAGCAACCCATCATGTCAACAACCCATCATATCAACAACCCATCATATCAACAACCCATCATATCAACAACCCATCATATCAACAACCCATCATATCAACAACCCATCATATCAACAACCCAATCATGTCAACAACCCATCATGTCAACAACCCATCATATCAACAACCCATCATGTCAACAACCCATCATGTCAATAACCTGTCATGTCAACAAACCATAATGTCAACAAACCATCATGTCAAAAAACCATCATGTCAACAACCCGTCGTTTCAAAAACCTATCATTTAATCAAAACAATGTAAAGATATATTTTAAACACAAGTGATATGTACTCAATCTAAACAAGGACACGTGTCTTTCTTTAAATCAAACCGATGATGAAAACAATAACCTGTGTCCTATATAAAGACCTAGGATAAAACCAATGACTTTTGTATTATTTAAAGACCTTAAATCAATGACCTGTGTATTATTTAAACACGTCCTCAGAAAATCTTTGTCAACATGGGGCAGTTGGCAGGACATTGGCCGCCATGTTTTGTTGTAAAAGAAACCAGACGAGTTGACCTCATCAAAGGTTGAAGACAGATTTCGTTTGCCACAATGGGAGGTCAGCCTGTAGGAAACTCCCTTTGTCTTTCTGGGCTACAGGAAATAGAAATAAATGGTTATTTTAAACTGTGTTCATTTTTTTTAAATGCTTGCACATGCCAAAACATTTTTGAAAAACGTAATTTATAAATGACTTATTTTATCTTCAGGAAGCGCTGAAAAAATAGGTTTTTATTTTTTACATTTTTTTAAAAACTTCTAAAATAGATTTATAGCTTTCAGTTTAAAATTATTTACACAAACGGCTTATCTGGCAAACGGAGAACGATAGTAACCAAAAATGGTACTATGTGTTGTTGCCAATTTGCATATATTTATACAATAATTCAAGCTTACCTGGCACAACCGTGATTGTTATTTTGTTAGGAATCATGAATGGCCTTTTGCTGCAAGCAATAAAAAAAAACCAAACATTTATTTAAATCTAACACCACTTAAAATGTGATATGAAAACAGGATCCCACTATGGAATACTAAAGATTTAGTTGATATCAACTGATAGTTTATTTCCGAAATCCTACTTGTTTCATTTGATATAACTTTTAAGAAAGTATTTAAAGGGTACATTTTTTTCAATAGTCGACAAAGACATGGCATAGGTCTAATAAGTAGTGTAATACAAAGACATGGCATAGGTCTAATAAGTGGTGTAATACAAAGACATGGCATAGGTCTAATAAGTGGTGTAATACAAAGACATGGCATAGGTCTAATAAGTGGTGTAATGCAAAGACATGGCATAGGTCTAATAAGTGGTGTAATACAAAGACATGGCATAGGTCTAATAAGTGGTGTAATGCAAAGACATGGCATAGGTCTAATAAGTGGTGTAATGCAAAGACATGGCATAGGTCTAATAAGTGGTGTAATACAAAGACATGGCATAGGGGTAATAAGTGGTGTAATACAAAGACATGGCATAATTCTAATAAGTGGTGAAATACAAAGACATGGCATAGGTCTAATAAGTGGTGTAATGCAAAGACATGGCATAGGTCTAATAAGTGGTGTAATACAAAGACATGGCATAGGTCTAATAAGTGGTGTAATACAAAGACATGGCATAGGTCTAATAAGTGGTGTAATACAAAGACCTGGCGTAGGGGTAATAAGTGGTTTAATAAAGACAAAGACCTGGCATAGGGGTAATAAGTGGTTTAATAAAGACAAAGACCTGGCGTATGGGTATAAGTGGTGTAATATAGACAAACACCTGGCATATGACCAATAAGTGGCGTAATACAGACAAAGACCTGGCATATGACCAATAAGTGGTGTAATACAGACAAAGACCTGGCATATGACCAATAAGTGGTGTAATACAGACAAAGACCTGGCATATGACCAATAAGTGGTGTAATACAGACAAAGACCTGGCATATGACCAATAAGTGGTGTAATACAGACAAAGACCTGGCATATGACCAATAAGTGGTGTAATACAGACAAAGACCTGGCATATGACCAATAAGTGGTGTAATACAGACAAAGACCTGGCATATGACCAATAAGTGGTGTAATACAGACAAAGACCTGGCATATGACCAATAAGTTGTGTAATACAGACAAAGACCTGGCATATGACCAATTAGTGGTGTAAAACAGACAAAGACCTGGCATATGACCAATAAGTGGTGTAATACAGACAAAGACCTGGCATATGACCAATAAGTGATATAATGTAGACAAAGACCTGTCATATGACCAATATGTGATATAATGTAGACAAAGACCTGGCATATGACCAATAAGTGATATAATGTAGACAAAGACCTGGCATATGACCAATAAGTGATATAATGTAGACAAAGACCTGGCATATGGCCAATAAGTGATATAATGTAGACAAAGACCTGGCATATGGCCAATAAGTGATATAATGTAGACAAAGACCTGGCATATGACCAATAAGTGGTGTAATACAGACAAAGACCTGGCATATGACCAATAAGTGATATAATGTAGACAAAGACCTGGCATATGGCCAATAAGTGATATAATGTAGACAAAGACCTGGCATATGACCAATAAGTGATATAATGTAGACAAAGACCTGGCATATGACCAATAAGTGGTGTAATACAGACAAAGACCTGGCATATGACCAATAAGTGATATAATGTAGACAAAGACCTGGCATATGGCCGATAAGTGATATAATGTAGACAAAGACCTGGCATATGGCCAATAAGTGATATAATGTAGACAAAGACCTGGCATATGGCCAATAAGTGATATAATGTAGACAAAGACCTGGCAAATGATCTATAAGTGGTATAATGTAGACAAAGACCTGGCATATGGCCAATAAGTGATATAATGTAGACAAAGACCTGGCATATGACCAATAAGTGATATAATGTAGACAAAGACCTGGCATATGACCAATAAGTGGTGTAATACAGAGAAAGACCTGGCATATGACCAATAAGTGGTGTAATACAGACAAAGACCTGGCATATGACCAATAAGGGGTGTAATACAGACAAAGACCTGTCATTTGACCAATAAGTGATATAATGTAGACAAAGACCTGGCATATGACCAATAAGTGATATAATGTAGACAAAGACCTGGCATATAACCAATAAGTGATATAATGTAGACAAAGACCTGGCATATGGCCAATAAGTGATATAATGTAGACAAAGACCTGGCATATGGCCAATAAGTGATATAATGTAGACAAAGACCTGGCATATGACCAATAAGTGGTGTAATACAGACAAAGACCTGGCATATGACCAATAAGTGATATAATGTAGACAAAGACCTGGCATATGGCCAATAAGTGATATAATGTAGACAAAGACCTGGCATATGACCAATAAGTGATATAATGTAGACAAAGACCTGGCATATGACCAATAAGTGGTGTAATACAGACAAAGACCTGGCATGTGACCAATAAGTGATATAATGTAGACAAAGACCTGGCATATGGCCAATAAGTGATATAATGTAGACAAAGACCTAGCATATGGCCAATAAGTGATATAATGTAGACAAAGACCTGGCATATGGCCAATAAGTGATATAATGTAGACAAAGACCTGGCATATGACCAATAAGTGGTATAATGTAGACAAAGACCTGGCATATGGCCAATAAGTGATATAATGTAGACAAAGACCTGGCATATGACCAATAAGTGATATAATGTAGACAAAGACCTGGCATATGACCAATAAGTGGTGTAATACAGACAAAGACCTGGCATATGACCAATAAGTGGAGTAATACAGACAAAGACCTGGCATATGACCAATAAGGGGTGTAATACAGACAAAGACCTGGCATATGACCAACAAGTGGTGTAAAACAGACAAAGACCTGGCATATGGCCAATAAGTGATATAATGTAGACAAAGACCTGGCATATGACCAATAAGTGGTGTAATACAAACAAAGACCTGGCATATGACCAATAAGTGGTGTAATACAGACAAAGACCTGGCATATGACCAATAAGTGGTGTAATACAGACAAAGACCTGGCATATGGCCAATAAGTGGTGTAATACAGACAAAGACCTGGCATATGGCCAATAAGTGGTGTAATACAGACAAAGACCTGGCATATGGCCAATAAGTGGTGTAATACAGACAAAGACCTGGCATATGACCAATAAGTGGTGTAATACAGACAAAGACCTGGCATATGACCAATAAGTGGTGTAATACAGACAAAAACCTGGCATATGACCAATAAGAGGTGTAATACAGACAAAGACCTGGCATATGGCCAATAAGTGGTGTAATACAGACAAAGACCTGGCATATGGCCAATAAGTGGTGTAATACAGACAAAGAACTGGCATATGACCAATAAGTGGTGTAATACAGACAAAGACCTGGCATATGACCAATAAGTGGTGTAATACAGACAAAGACCTGGCATATGACCAATAAGTTGTGTAATACAGACAAAGACCTGGCATATGACCAATAAGTGGTGTAATACAGACAAAGACCTGGCATATGACCAATAAGTGATATAATGTAGACAAAGACCTGTCATATGACCAATAAGTGATATAATGTAGACAAAGACCTGGCATATGACCAATAAGTGATATAATGTAGACAAAGACCTGGCATATGACCAATAAGTGATATAATGTAGACAAAGACCTGGCATATGGCCAATAAGTGATATAATGTAGACAAAGACCTGGCATATGGCCAATAAGTGATATAATGTAGACAAAGACCTGGCATATGACCAATAAGTGGTGTAATACAGACAAAGACATGGCATATGACCAATAAGTGTTATAATGTAGACAAAGACCTGGCATATGGCCAATAAGTGATATAATGTAGACAAAGACCTGGCATATGACCAATAAGTGATATAATGTAGACAAAGACCTGGCATATGACCAATAAGTGGTGTAATACAGACAAAGACCTGGCATATGACCAATAAGTGATATAATGTAGACAAAGACCTGGCATATGGCCGATAAGTGATATAATGTAGACAAAGACCTGGCATATGGCCAATAAGTGATATAATGTAGACAAAGACCTGGCATATGGCCAATAAGTGATATAATGTATACAAAGACCTGGCATATGATCTATAAGTGGTATAATGTAGACAAAGACCTGGCATATGGCCAATAAGTGATATAATGTAGACAAAGACCTGGCATATGACCAATAAGTGATATAATATAGACAAAGACCTGGCATATGACCAATAAGTGGTGTAATACAGACAAAGACCTGGCATATGACCAATAAGTGGTGTAATACAGACAAAGACCTGGCATATGACCAAGAAGGGGTGTAATACAGACAAAGACCTGTCATATGACCAATAAGTGATATAATGTAGACAAAGACCTGGCATATGACCAATAAGTGATATAATGTAGACAAAGACCTGGCATATGACCAATAAGTGATATAATGTAGACAAAGACCTGGCATATGGCCAATAAGTGATATAATGTAGACAAAGACCTGGCATATGACCAATAAGTGATATAATGTAGACAAAGACCTGGCATATGACCAATAAGTGGTGTAATACAGACAAAGACCTGGCATATGACCAATAAGTGATATAATGTAGACAAAGACCTGGCATATGGCCAATAAGTGATATAATGTAGACAAAGACCTAGCATATGGCCAATAAGTGATATAATGTAGACAAAGACCTGGCATATAGCCAATAAGTGATATAATGTAGACAAAGACCTGGCATA
>CALYLW010001625.1:0-111175 GCA_944989445.1 Ampullaceana balthica | reverse complement strand
AACCAACAACCCTGACGCACACCGTCAAACCATGTCTGTAAGGAATCCTTGCTTTAAGCAACAGACGCACAAAACCACGCATGAGTGGCGTAGTGAAAGGACTCGACTCATTAGTCTAACTCCCAGGGCAAAGGTACGTGTATGGCAACATGCACGGACCGGGAGAAGGTAATAAAATGCGCCCACTTCATTCATTAAATATGGCTGGAAAACCTCAAGATTGTCTTAATCATGGGAGGACTACGGACCCTCCCCTCCCCTGTGTGTCGGTGACGGGGATCAGGACGACACAAGGCGTATGTGCTACTGTAAGTCCGGAGAGACTAGCTGCCAGGGTTCAGCTCCCCAAAAACCTATCCATTTTACAATTAAATTGCTGTGGTGTCAGAGGCAAGATAACTGAAATAACTAAGCTGCTCCACGAGCAGTTGGTGGACGTTGCTCTTTTGCAAGAAACTCTGCTGAAAAAGAACCCATTGCACATTACGGGTTACTCAGTATATCGCTGTGCATGCAAAAATTGCAGGGGTCTGGTTACTCTAGTGAAAAACAACCTCACAGCGGAGATTGTAGAGAGCAAAGTACTTAGTGGTACAGATACCCTGACACTCAGCGTAACTAAAGCTGGTAAAACTTTTACCATTTCTAATATTTATAACACCCCGAGAAACACGTTGTGTCTTCCTTTACACAACACAACGATGTTTAAGAACTATGTAATTGCAGGGGATTTTAATGCCCATACTGAAGCATTAGGCTATCCCGATAAAAACGCCTCAGGGCGATACTTAGAGGAGGTCGAGCTTACTACCAACTTAATAAGGCTACAGGACAAAAATAGTGCTCCGACACTACTCCACACCGGCAATAGTGCCCAATCACGTCCTGACCTAACCCTAGTCTCGGCGGAGCTAGAGGCGAAGGTAGGATGGAAAGTTATGCCGGAAGTTGGTAGTGACCACAAGCCTATACTCATAGAAATAGACATAGAGTTGGTGAAGGCACGTTTTGCCAGAAGACACTGGCTGTTCGGCAAAGCCGACTGGAAAAAATTCCGTGGCGGGATTGAAAGCACGCTCGCGGGTTCAACTGAGGACCCAGAGAACCCCAAGTCAATCGAGAATGCCTATAACGACCTCGTGGGGGTTATATTGTCAATGGCCAGGAAATCCATTCCAAGAACGTGTAGACACCGAAAGTTCCGACCATTCTGGAACAAAAAGCTGGCGGGTCTCGTTCGTGAACGTAAGAAGGCAAGGAAAAAAGCAGGGAAACTTAAAACGGCGGCTGCTCGTGCTGCCTATAATAAGCTAACTGCTGAAGTCCGACAGGAAACGCTCAAGGCGAAGAAGGAAGAATGGGTTAGTTCGTGTGGTAAACTTAACCTGGCAGACGGAAGAAAGGTGTGGCAATTGATTGATTCTCTTTCTGGTATGGGGAAAACGAAAAATCCGAGCCCCTTGCAAACGACCACAGGCACTGTAACCACAGATACAAAATGTGCCGATGCTTTGAATAAGCATTTTGCAAGCGTGAGCCTAAAACAGAAAGAAACCAGTCAGAGCCGTAACCTGAACCGTCTCAGGAAACATGGAGAAAAGACCCAGAAGTGGGGACCGCATGCTGAGGTCTTTACCGCTCCTTTCACTATGACCGAATTGCAAACAGCGATCAGTAAGTGCAAAGCCGCCAAGGCACCAGGACAGGACAAAGTCAATAACGAGATGATTAAAAACCTTGGCCCGATAGCAATGTCCTCGCTATTGAATATCATAAACAGGACGTGGGCCACGGGTGCCCTGCCTGGAGCTTGGTTGAGCGCTAACATCGTCCCAATTCCTAAAGAAGGTAAACGTCAGGGACTCCTAAACAGCTACCGTCCGATCTCCCTAACATCGTGTTTGGGGAAGGTAGCTGAGAGAATGGTGAATGCCCGGCTCTATTGGTACTTGGAAAGTACGAATAGTCTGAATATCAGTCAGGCTGGTTTCCGTAAAGGAAAACAGCCGATTGATCAAGTGCTCCGTCTTCTACAGTCCATAACCGACGGGCTCCAGAAAAAACTGCATACTGTGGCAATTTTCTTCGACCTCCGACAGGCTTACGATAGGGTCTGGAGGTCCGGTCTGTTGTTGAAATTACAAGCCCTAGGTGTAACTGCCAACATGTACAGGTGGATCCAAGGTTTCCTTACAAACCGGACGATCCAAACAATTTATGGCAGTGAAACCTCCAGTAAGAGAACGCTGCAACAGGGGCTGCCCCAAGGGTCAGCACTCAGTTGCACACTGTTCTTGGCTTTCATCAACGACCTCCCTGGAATGTTGCAATCCAGCGCGGCTATGTATGCAGATGACTTGGTCATCTGGAGCACCGGTAAAGATGCCAACCGACTGCAACAGCTACTACAGCGAGACCTTTCGTATATCAGTAGGTACATGCAGAGGTGGCAGATGGAAATCAATACCGAGAAGACGGTCTATTCCCTTTTCACTAACGGCAGAACCATTCTCAAAGAGGAGATAGTGCTCAAAATAAACGATGTGGCGCTCAAATGGGACAAACAACCGGTATATCTGGGAGTCAAACTGGATCAAAAGGTGCAAATGCATAACTTTGTACAAGACCTGTGCTCCCAGGCTACCGCCAAGCTCAACCTGGTGAAAAAGCTTGCATGCACGAACTGGGGCGCTGGAGCAAGTACACTCAGAGCTCTCTTTCTGGGTAGTGTGAGGTCGATTATGGATTACAGCATGCCCGTCCAAGCCTTTGCCAGCAAAACGGCATTGGAAAAACTGGGTCGAATCCAGAACCAGGCCTTAAGATTTATCTGTGGCGCATATAGAACGACACCCACAGCTGCTGTGGAAGTCATTGCAAACGTAGAACCGCTCGATATTCGTAGGGACAAGGCAATCATAACGACTGCAGAGAGGTATCGCAGGTTAGACTATAGGGAGCCCTGCTACCAGATGCAGCACAACTGGGGCGGACGTGGGTGTTTGAAACGTTCCTCATTTATGCATCAAGTAACGGAACTTGATAGGAACGTCAAACCCCCACAAAATAGAAGACAAATTATAAGTGTCCCACTCAAACCGCCCTATGCGGAATGCTCACGTCCCGAAATACGTTTGTCTCTGACTGACACAGCGGTGACGAAACGCAGCCCTGAACATGTACAGAAAGCGGCTGCCCTTGAGACGATAGAAGGGTTCGCGGGAACCCAAGTGAAAGTGTTCACGGATGGGTCTGCCAGTTCGAGTGAAGGAATTGCAGGATACGGTGCGCTCATCTTATACCCAATAGGAGGGCCACCAAGAGAAGAACTTCTAGGTCCCTGTGGGACTATGGCATCGAACTACGATGCGGAGCTCGAGGCTATACACAGGGCCCTGGAAAGTGTGCACCAGACACTGCAGGGGTCGGAAATATTTGGTTTCGACACGGTACTGTTTTGTGACTCGAGATCAGCCCTCGAAGTCCTGGCTAGTGAGAATCGTGGTACCCACTTGGTTGACGTCATCTTGGAAGACGTGGGTAGACTCGAAAGACTTGGAGGTAAGGTAACAGTGCAGTGGATCCCGAGCCACGTGAATGTTAATGGCAACGAAAAAGCAGACTCCCTGGCCAAAGCAGGCGCAGCACTGCCCCAACCAGAGACCCCAGTCACTTATCTCGGGGCAAAAAACTGGCTAAAGGACCACTTTCGGAATAAGTGGTACCAGGAGTGGGCTGACAACACAACAGCCAGAGGGGTATTCGCTAACATGCCCAGGCCAAGCCGTTCAGACCAGTGGTGGAACCTGAGTCGCAAACACCAGGGTTTGGTGACTCAGATGAGGACCGAACATTGCCCAACCAACTCTTACTTTCACAGGCTAGACCACAACAGGGACTCGAACTGCCGTCATTGCAGCCAAGCCCCTGAGACAGTCGAACACCTGGTGACGTCTTGCCCGGCGCTCGATATAGCCGGGGGGGTGAGGGAGGCGGGCGAGTCCCATGTAAAGACAATGTTGTATGGCAATGCTCAGCAGATGGAGCAGATTGCCCAGGTTCTAGCCAAGGCCTTAAGAGATTAGTCTCAGGCCTACAGAATATGTGTTTAGTTTAGTTGGGAATGTAAATCTACAAATATTTTTTAAAAAGAAATGTTTAAACCTACAAAAGAATAATGGTGAACAGTTAAAATAAATAGCTTACTGTTTTAAAAAAATGCATGATGAAATGATCAGTATGAAATGAGTTATTAGCAAGAAGATGTATCTGTTTATATGGACTTCTATGAGTGGCTCAAGCCTGTAGTTTCAGTCTGTTACAAAATTTTGTAGATGAACACCAAGGGTTAATTTACAACTAGAGCCATTTTCAGCATATTCCTCTCTGTAGATGAACACCAAGGGTTAATTTACAACTAGAGCCATTTTCAGCATATTCCTCTCTGTAGATGAACACCAAGGGTTAATTTACAACTAGAGCCATTTTCAGCATATTCCTCTCTGTAGATGAACACCAAGGGTTAATTTACAACTAGAGCCATTTTCAGCATATCCCTCTCTCACCAGTTTCATTTATTTGCTTTATACATCAAGTTAACATTGAATAAACAGTCCAGCTGGTCAAGCATTCACTTCCAACTCACCATACAGCTGATCCTTGTACGTTTTCTTGACATTCTGAAGTCGAGAAACTCATCACTTAGAATTTAAATAATGCCGCACATTTGGCAATCAAATGGATTAAAATGTTGAGGAAACTTTCATTCCATAGGAGCAGAATGCAATACAAAAAATCCTTGTCACATTTTTGCAATCCATGTGAAAGGTTGTTAATGTAAATAAATCCTTAAAAAGATTATCTCTGCGTTTGCTAACCATGGAGGCAGGCAACAATTTTGAATAGATTGTCTTCAGACTCGAAGTGGAAAATAACTCATTTGCTACTGTACTATAGTAAGTGGTGTAATAAGATGGTTGCTGATGTGGCACTTTATTATTTTTTTCCAACTTCAAATTTTTTTCATCCAAGGAGGTGGCAAAGTGGGAAAACCCAGGCCTTTCCTTCAAGGCACTCTAAAATTGATGGTGTTAGATATTAAGATTTGATTTAAGACCAGAGTAATGCTTCATTGATGCTGGAAAGATGGTCTAGTTCTACTCTTTTTCTTTGTGGCAAGAGTTTACAACAGTGAGAGGTTGTAGGAAAGAGTCAATTTGTCTGCAGAAAATAAGAACATACTAAAACAAAATATGTAAGAACAGGGTTTAAACATTTCGTTTAGGGTGGCAAAATTAGAAAAGTGTTTTATATTTAAAGTGAGTTTACCTGAGTCTGCCAACTCTCATCTTTTTGACAATGTTAGCAACAGGTTGTTCATTTCTGCAGAAAGCTATTCCAAGTCTTGACAGATAGTTGGCCCATAATGTAAAGACTGTTTCCTTTAAGAAATTTTCATAAACTTTATTTTATAAGTCACCACCTATACAGATGATAGCAGAATAACAACCACACAGAGATTAAAACAATGTCTAAACACAGCTTTCTGAAAGTTAAAATCTGGGAAAAGTCAACTTCAGAACGTATCCGCTCTACATCTCTTATTTTAATAATCAAGGGGCACTCTTTTGTCAGCTTTGTCATTTTTTTGTTTCACATATTTCCTTTAGTTTGAAAAAACACTCACTGCCTTGTGGTCAAGTCTAAGTTTGTAAACCTTAGAAGAAAAAGAGAATCAGACTTCTGGTGTCATTTAAGTTTCAATTAACATACTTTATAGAGCTTATTTTTTAATGAGTATTCTCCTGGCTTCGAGATTAAGATCTAAGCAATTAAAGATGTTCTAGGCATCACAAGTTCTAACAACCTCATTGAAAAAATCTTACAAAAATTGAAATTAACATTAAAAATCATGGAAAGGATTCGTCTCCTCAAGCTTCTAAAAAATACAGTGAGGAGGTTATTATTTATTTTAACAAAATCCATCTCTTCTGAAAATACTGCTGTTTACTATCTTAACTTTTGTACAAATAACCATTTAAACCTTGAGTTCTTGCTTTGCTCCAAGACTAATAAGTGCGTCTGCCTGTGCCAGAATTATAATTTGATAAGCTTCATATATCATCCATGGTCTTCCTAGGTCTGCCTCTATTGAGAGAGATAAAAAAGAGATTAATAAAGGTAATTGCTAATGATTATTACAAAAAAGTTTTAATACATTTGTTTTGAAAATAACATTAAAAGATTATTAAAAAGTCCGAGTCTCAATTATTTTTACAAAATGTAATCTTACTGGGTCTGTGGACTGTTGAAGAACTTTGCTTAGCCGACTTCACTTCATACTGCACACCAACTTCTGTACACATATCATTTGCTTCTTGAACAATAAGCTCCTAGAAAAAACATATTTAGGGCTAACATGCAGAAGATTGTGGTGGAGAAAGTTATTCAAAATAAAGTAAATATTCTGTAAAAAAAAAGGTGATATTTAAAAAAAAATAATTGGCTTTGCCAAAATCAAATTTATTTGGATATTGCATGTATGGGTAGGCAGTGTTTTTAACCCCGAAAATTGAAAAATAGGTATTAAAATATAGAAGAATAATTATTAGGGTTGCGGAAATTAACTATTAATTTCTCAATTAATCGTTAAACAATTTTAACGATTAAATTATTTTTTAATGATTAATCGACCCATCACTTACAAATTATTGGAAGTCAAAAAGTTTTTTAAAAAATAATAAAAAATAGCTGCCGATAAATAATAAATTTCCTGACGATTACACGAACATTTTGGTTTTAAACTATTGACTGACGGGAATGTTCAAAATGTTGATAAAGTTTGCCTACCATGGTTCTACACTTCGCCTACTTATCAAACAAAATGAAAAGTGTATTAAGCTAATGGTAGTAATGGAGTCCAAATCAGAGACAGAAAATGACGACAGCTCTTCTGATGAATTACTGCATCACAAAATGGAAATGAAAGTTCCTGAATCCATTAACCCTCTACAATGGTGGAAACTTAATGAACACCGATATCAGATACGTGTAATGTCATTCTTTGCCAAGACCGTCTTGTGCATACCAGTAACATCAATTCCATGTGATTGATTGTTCAGCTCGGCTGGTTATATTGTCAATTAGACCCGCTCATCACTTGAACCAAATAATGTCACCACACTTGTCTTTTTGCGTAGTTGGTTAAAAGATGACATAAAAATAATAATTGATTATATATCCCAGTAAGGAACCGGGCTCACAGCGCTTCCAGTGTTATTTAGATTTTCAACAAGAACGTTTAATAAGTGTTACTTATGACATCATAAATTTTTATTTTTGGCTTTAATCGAAATGAACGATTAATTAAAAAGTTAACTATTAAATTTAAAATAATCGTTAACAGCCCTAATAATTATATTACATGTGTACCATCAAATATCCATGAAATAAGTGATTCAAAGACACAGGAAATGATTATATTATTATCTTATATCTTTTTAGTAGTTGATATATTTTCTGCCCCATTTAAATAGAAATATTGGAAGAAAATATGTAGAGAAAAAAAAGGGAAAAAAAAATAATAATAAAAAAATCACTGAGCAAGGGTGAGCGTAAATTAAAGGCTCAATGGGTCAATTTCCAAAAACTCTTGCTGCACTTAAGCCTTACTTAGAACTATTCAGCTTCTTTGCTTTCTTTCTTTCTTCAGCCAATTCCCCATTCCAAACCAAAATGACTAACAGACATTTTTCTGTCATCTCTTTATCCCTTATTCTTGCACCTCAGAAAAAGTGGGTTATTGGCAGGCCAATCAAGTGGAAACAAATTATTACATTCTGTGGGTTATTGGCAGGCCCATCAAGTGGAAACAAATTATTACATTCTGTGGGTTATTGGCAGGCAAATAAAGTGTAAACAAATTATTACATTTTGTGGGTTATTGGCAGGCCCATCAAGTTCAAACAAATTATTACATTCTGTGGGTTATTGGCAGGCAAATAAAGTGTAAACAAATTATTACATTTTGTGGGTTATTGGCAGGCCCATCCAGTGGAAACAAATTATTACATTCTGTGGGTTATTGGCAGGCCAATCAAGTGGAAACAAATTATTACATTCTGTGGTTTATTGGCAGGCCAATCAAGTGGAAACAAATTATTACATTCTGTGGTTTATTGGCAGGCCCATCAAGTGGAAACAAATTATTACATTCTGTGGTTTATTGGCAGGCCCATCAAGTGGAAACAAATTATTACATTCTGTGGTTTATTGGCAGGCCCATCAAGTGGAAACAAATTATTACATTTTGAGGGTTATTGGCAGGCAAATAAAGTGTAAACAAATTATTACATTCTGTGGGTTATTGGCAGGCCCATCAAGTGTAAACAAATTATTACATTCTGTGGGTTATTGGCAGGCAAATAAAGTGTAAACAAATTATTACATTTTGTGGGTTATTGGCAGGCCCATCAAGTTCAAACAAATTATTACATTCTGTGGGTTATTTGCAGGGAAATAAAGTGTAAATAAATTATTACATTTTGTGGGTTATTGGCAGGCCCATCAAGTTCAAACAAATTATTACATTCTGTGGGTTATTGGCAGGCAAATAAAGTCTAAACAAATTATTACATTCTGTGGGTTATTGGCAGGCCCATCAAGTTCAAACAAATTATTACATTCTGTGGGTTATTGGCAGGCAAATAAAGTGTAAATAAATTATTACATTTTGTGGGTTATTGGCAGGCCCATCCAGTGGAAACAAATTATTACATTCTGTGGGTTATTGGCAGGCCAATCAAGTGGAAACAAATTATTACATTCTGTGGGTTATTGGCAGGCCCATCAAGTGGAAACAAATTATTACATTTTGTGGGTTATTGGCAGGCAAATAAAGTGTAAACAAATTATTACATTCTGTGGGTTATTGGCAGGCCCATCAAGTGTAAACAAATTATTACATTCTGTGGGTTATTGGCAGGCCCATCAAGTGTAAAAAAATTACTGTATTACATTCTGTGGGTTATTGGCAGGCCCATCAAGTGTAAAAAAATTATTACATTCTGTGAAAGTTTGCTTAAGTCAACAAGGGAAGAAATTTATAGTATTTTCAGTTCTTATGTCTGGGTTTCACTTGTATTCAGGGGAATCGGGGGCATACTGATGTATCGACTCTGCTAGAACAAAGTCTTGCTATGTCATTGGCTGTCTCTACACACCATACATTATTATAGAGTTAAAAAGAGCCACAGGAGAAAACCACACTTTCTACACCACTGTGTGGAACCCACAGAACACAACCAATGGTGTAGTTAGGGTTGCCGTCAACCAGTGCAGTAAATTCATGGTGCCACAATCCCCAACATTAAAAAAAATGACTACCACAATGAATTTCTTGTTAACTTACGTTAACAGTTAATAGGTTGCAAGAACCAATACAAACTATTTAAATTGGAAGGGACAAAAAATGAAGAACTGTAACAAATTTCATTTATATTTATTTTAAATTAAATTTACGTTATATAGATTTTTTTTCTGCTTTTCAAAACTGAATACATGTCCAACAATTCATCAAATCAATAAACTTCAATGCATCACTTTAAATTAATGGTAGTGCCAGATCAGAAGTCCTTAACATATTTTTTTTAAATAACCACTCACATGAAGTCACATGGTCTTCTTAAATATTCTTCTGCCATTATTTTTTAACAAACATTTTTTCCTACTGAAGATTCATAATGGTTTGATTTAAAATTGTCATTCAATAGCATGCTGTACCAAATACAGATACAATCTAAAGACCTCTAGCGTGGTCACCACTTTGTCAAGACACTGACCAACGAACGTTTGAGGGAACATTGATGGCAACCACCCCAAAGTGCTGTTTACCTTCATGCTGTAGACGTTCTAGTGTGTTCAATTAAATTTCCCATTAATGAGTGCAGGGAAGCACTCAATTTTCTCAAAAGTATAGACAAATGTATTACATCAAGCATTCTAGCCCAATAAAGAAAATGACACAAATTTAGTGAATGACTCAAACGTCCATTAAAAATTGCATTTTTATTATTTCTTTTCAAAATAATCTCAACACTGCTATGGATTCTAGACTCTAAGGCATCATTATAGTAACCTTTAGCTCTGCAAATAAATTTTTAGATTTGCATGAATGTCAGAACTAAGGTCATCAGCATTATGCCCCTACAACTTAAATGGTATAAAATATATGAAAAAAGTCTCTTAGGGGCTGTCCAAAAATGATGTTATGCAATTTTGGCCTATTTTTGCCTCCCTTCCCCCCCTCGTCACAAAAAGTTAGATCCCAGCTCCTATATGATGTTACAAAGCTTTGCCCGCCCCCTCCCCTTAAAAGTCGTATTTCCTATTTGAAAATGAGTATGTTTCAAAATCACTTTATTGTCATGTATGTATTTAGTGTGAAGCTGCACTCTTATACAGTAACACGCATGTAGCCAGTTAAAACGTCATTAAATAAATTGTAAGCAATCAAATATTTAAGTGAAACTTTTACTGAAAGGTGTGCGTTTTGATGTAACATCACAATCACAGTTCTTTAACACACCCCCCTGCACATTGTCACAAAATTTTGACCCCCCTACATGTGTGACATCATTTATGGATGGCCCCTTACTTCAACTTTCCCTGGATATTCACATATTCATATATGATCACTTAACACATGAGGTCAAACATAATTCCAAAATACCTAGCAGTGTAAGTAAACAAAGTAAAGTTCCCACTCTCTCCTGGCTCCTTTCCTATACTATACACTATACTATATAAGTATAAGCTCTCACTACTCTCTTCCTATTGCCGTTGCTCTCACCGCAGCTAAGTTTTAATTTCGTTATATTCGTTTGTGTACTATTTGTTCGTTGAAGAAGGCTCTTTGCCGAAACGTTTGCCATTTTGTGGCGTCTTGTCAGGCTCACACATACTCATGCCCATGCCCTTTTTGTAATGTATGTTATCCATCTAACTATAAGTCTATAAGTCATGATTGCAGTCTCACCCACATTTTATAATTATATGTATTTAATGTATTTATATTAATATAGGCCTACTGTTAATGATAATGTTAATTATACAAATTTATACCTATAGACACTATATATAGTTATAGAGTAGACTATAGTCATAGTCTATAGTCTATAGTATAGTATATTATAATTATAGTCTATATTAGTAATATAAGGACCTACTTGTGATTGAGTACCACATTCTGTACAATAAAACAATCCATCCTCCTCGTCATATTGTTCACTTTCACACACTTGGCAATAAAAAGGCATATTTGTGCAGTTTTGTCAATTAAATTCATCTGATACTGATACATTCAATAGCTTCTTCAAATCAGCGCATGTTTTACAATGAGTTTTGTTTTTGTAATAAAGGGATTTTAGAATGATATTAACGACACAGCGGTAAGGCGTTGCTTATTTCCCTTGTTTATTTATACACTTCTACCTCTATTATCAATCACTAGATACGACACGCGGCGTAGCATACGCCGCAGACTTACTCATAGATAGTGCATAGAAAAAAGGGGGGGGAAGCGGGGGGGGGCGAAAAAAACAGTGACCCGAACAAATGGAATCAACGCGAGTGAACGTTGGGGGGACCACCGAAGCATAATTTTTGGGAAGTATTTCCGACATCGCGACAATATCTTCCTTGCCACAAGATACTCCTGAAGTATTCATGTACTGAGCGTATTGTTGAGCTGAGAGTGTATGACTACGTTTCCGTCACTGCGAACAACGGAGAGCTCGTCGCCGAAGTTATCCCAATGTTGAAAATAATATATATTAGAGCCATGAACCATCTTGGAGAGCAACAACTTCGTCTATGATTTTTTTCCAGAAATATGCGACCGATAGCCGATAGAAACAGACAGTTACCTGATGAAGGAATCGGTATAACATTGAACAAAGCTTTTTCCCCCGCGAAATTCATGCGAAGTGGTGTTCATGTTCGCTAAGAAAGGGGGAAAAGATCGAGCATAAACATAAACATTTTCAAAAATTAAAAAAAAATGTTTCCGCTGGGGCTTGAACCTAAGACCTTCCGCATGTCAGTCGGATGTAATAACCAGTACACTACGAAATATATGTGCTCCGTGAAGGAACAACGAAAGTGAATGCAAAAAGCATTGTTGGTCTCAACTTCAAGACATGCCCCAGCCCTCCACTACCTTCGCTTGCCATCCGTTAACTGTGATTAGTTGACCCCAGCGAGGGTCGTTCTTCATGCTTAATTGATACATTTCACATACTCGTTTAGGTGAAATAAATATATACGCGATATATATGTATCATACACCGCAGACTTGCTCATGGAGAGTGCAAAGAAAGTGAAGAAAGAACGGATACAAACTACAGCACGAAAAAATCAAAACAACGCGAGTGAACGTCGGTTTGGACTGCCAACTCATTGTTGGTTTCGAGACATTTGCAGGCGAAATTCGGTACACCCCTAACTTCTATGAAGTCAGCTATAAAACGATAATCGGTTTAATATCGGAGTTATATAATCGATAATCGGTTTTCCAAAAAAAAACAAAAAAACAACAACAACACGCAATTAACAACCCCAAATAATTTTAAATATGACTAACTCTCGCTAGGGTCGGCCAATCAAAGTTTATGTTTAAGGGATGGTAGTAGACCTGCCAGTTGCCAGCCGAATTTTTTTAAAAATTTTGGCTGGCTGACATAATTTTTCGGCTGATATCCGGATTAGCCGGATTTCTCCGTACATTGACATTTGCAACTGATTTTCGGCTGATTACGAAATATTCGTAAACATCATCCAGAGCTTTTAGCAAGTAAATGTTACTGGCGCAGATACGTTGAGAGATGGGCAATTAATTTTGAAAAAGTCAACAAAACCATCTTCAGCCACATTTTCAAAGGCGAGAAAGTCTCTTAAGAACCAGATAACGATATCTCATGCCAGTTCATGACTTGATGTTGCCTGACATTGACTGGTGCCTTCTCAATACTTACGGAAATATCCCAAAATTTTACTTGACTTTTCTTGACTTTGTACTGACACATTGTGCTTGACACTTAAGTGAAGATTCATATTGCCACTTGATGTAATTGCGGAAAAATTGGTTACTTTTGAAATGTGAGCCTTGTCACCCAATGACTGCTGAGCAGTGAGACACAGCTGACAATAAACTCGATCTTCGTGTACATTTTTTCCATCAGCAGAGAACAGGCCAACAAAATATTTCCAGCATTGTGCTTTAGAATTTCCATGTAGGCTAGGCGGTTTAGGTTTTACTTGTAGGTTTTTAATGAACTGCCTCTCTTCCCGGTTTAGATGACATTTGCTGACATTTGAGTTCACCTAAAATCATCATTATATATATGTAAAACCCCTTTCCAGTCCATGACGGACTATGGGGCATGTGAAGTAGCGTTCACAAGTTTTATTTAGCCACCACAAACGAGCAAGGGATGTGTGGCTAGCACAATGCCCAAGGGTTCTTGCCAGCACCAAGAATAGAACCCGTAACTCTCGTCTGTCTCGCGGTGGTCTATCGGTAGCGCGTTGGACTGCCGCCGAGGCGTAACTAGGAATTTGGCGCCCTTGGCTAATTTATTTTTGGCGCCCTTGATAAATTGACAAGTTTCAGCTTTGCGATTTTTCATTTGTTAGAAAAAATAATTGAAATTCTCTTATTTTATTTATGACAATAATTACGTAGTCGGACTGTGACAGTCATACGTGAATATAAAAAATGCATAAGACAAGAACAATACTAATTTGCAGTTTATCATTTACTAAATAATGTCAAATAAATTGGTGGATAAAATGGGATACTGTTGCATTTTTAAAGACGGCAGCAAAACTTGAAGTATCATGTATTATAACTAAAAACAATAGTGTTAGTGTTTCATATTTATTATCTCATACATAACGATAGAAACTCACAATTAAAAGTAACTTAGGAAAACTGGCGTAATAGGCGCTGATTAATCAAGGACAATGTTGATATTAAGAGGGGGTTGGAGGAAACATCCATAGCGGCTAGAAGGCTTGACAGGAAAGAGAGGCGGTGTCTGATGTTTCATATGAAAGGAGCCAACTTGCTTTGACATACCGACACAAGCCCTTGAGAGGAGACACCTTCCCTCCCCTCGCCCACTTTACTCCCTCGACAGTGGGATGGGGATAGTAAGATTTTTATTTTTAAAACTAAGACTGTAAAATCATATTGACATTTGTATTATAAGAAGCTCAGCAAAGGCCACAAACATAATAAAAAATATTATAAGGATTTAAATGAAATATATTTAAATAACATTAATTATTCACTTTTTTGTTATCCAGGATAAAAGTGAAATACAGTCGCACCGCGCTAAGTCGAACTTGCCTAAGTCGAAAATCTCCCTATATCGAATTAATTGTTAGGTCCCGGCCAAATTCCATATGAGTAATGTATTTTAGATCTCCTTAACTCCAAGATAATTGGCTTTCAAACTCTCTTTATTGAATTTTCCAAGGCGTTTGGGTTATTATTCTGGAGTGACATTTCAGAACACGTGTGCAGCAGAGCCACGTAAATGGTCGTAAATTCTTATCTTAGTGCATTCACGAGGGACTTGCAAGTAAAAAAAATGTCAAAGAAAAGAAAAAGGAGTGGTAACTAATTTGCGCCCCTTTACTGCATGCTGTGACTCTTTTTAACAATTTAAACATACTTTTTTTACCACATCCCACTGTGGAGGGAGTAAAGTGGGGGAGGGGAGGTATCTCCTCTCACGGGCTTGTGTCGGCATGTCAAAGCAAGTTGGCGTCCTTTCATCAGACAACGCCCCTCTTTCCTGTCAAGCCTACTAGGCGGTATGGCTGTTCCCCCCACCACTCAATATCTACATTGTCCTTGATTAATCGGCGCCTATTACGCCATTTTCCCTAACTCAAAAACTCCGTAAGTCGAAGTTTTTTCGTTGTCATCGGGGCAGTTCGACTTAGAGAGGTCCGACTGTATTTATTTAAATACACATTAAAAAATTTAGAGATTTAGTGGCGCCCTTTTGAGCTGGCGCCATTGGCAACTGCCCCGATGCCAACCCGTTGTTACGCCACTGGACTGCCGAACCGAGTCATAAAGAATTGTTACATTAGAAATGGTGTAACATGAAAAGGCAATCCTGCAGTCTTATCACGTATATTATTTCACTGCGAATTTTAATTTTCTCGCGAGAACTTTCGTTTATTCTAAAAATGCAATCGATCTTAAAACGGAATGCAATGAAACTTAAGAAAACAAAGACATTAAATTACGGCGGCTCGTTCATTTTCCGGTGGATTTTCGGCGGACGAAAATTTTGCGGCGTATTCGGCGCCAGCTGAGGGGTCTAGATGGTAGTAATAAATGGGAGGCGGGTAACAACAACCTCAGTGTGCGTATTTCACGTTTACTCGCTATTTTTTATTTACTTAGCGCTGCTTTTTGTGTCTGTACTCTCCCCCCCCCCAACCGTTCTTTGCACTGTCTATGATGAGCAAGTCTGCGGCGTATGCTACGCCGCGGGTCTCTCCAGAATTCCTTATTTTCATTCACTCACAGTCGTTTCCCCAATCCCAACCCATTTTGACAACTGTGTCTTTCTGGAAGTCTTCACCCGACACTAAATCATTAGCGGCGTATGCTACGTCGCGGGTCAGCTAGTGTTGGCAATAAAGGGGTAAAAGAACGGGCACAAACAGACATTTTTAAAAATTAAAAAAAAACAATGTTTTAGCTGGGGCTTGAACCTAGGAACTTCTCCGTATGAGGCGGACGTGATAACCAGTACACTACGAATCTCACGTTTTCTGTGAAGGAACAATGCCAGTGAAACGCAAGGACCATTGTTGTTCTTAATACATTGGTCGACCCCAGCGAGGGTCATTCGTCATGCTCGGTTGCACATACTTGCGTGGTGTCTCGCATGGTCCCACGAAGAGAATTATATATATATATAATATATATATTATTTTATTATTATTACATTTTTCTGATTTAAAGAAAAGACAGGTAACATTAATTTTTAAATATATATTTTTTAATATCCAACTTTCGACCATTCTGTTCACATATGAGTATGAGATCTTTCAATAAAATTGGCTTGGTTGAAACCAATCATGAAGAGTTAGTCACAACTTCTTGTGTTCAAATGTGATGTCAATTTGGACTTTCAGAATGGTAGAGTTGGTATTGTTTGCAGCATGTATGAAAAAAACAAACAATTGGAACAGACATTTTCATGGATGTGCATCATTTTTGAAAGACTATAACATTCAGTGGAATCAGCTGATAGAAGAAAATCTTTGACTGGAATGAGGAAGGGGTTGATCAGGACTCTGATGGAAATTGTGATGCATGCCTTTAAAACTGACAAGCATAGACTGCTAATCTTACTTTTTCGTCTTTTCCCCCCAGAGCTTTCATTCTGACTTGCAAGTATTGTACAAAATGATTATACAGCCCTTGCATCAATTGTCTGTTATCGGACCTGCTGTAAAAATGATGACCCATGTTCTAGAGCAGTGCTTCTCAAACTTTTTAATATGGCGGACCGGCAGGAATTTTTCCATTGCACCAGGGACCGGTGCACTATTTTCCCTGTACTGATGTAGCAGCGAAATGGAATTTAAGTTATTTTATTTGTTTCACTTTCTGTGCCTATTGCCGAAAAATTTACATATTCTATAGGGTTAGCATTAATGGTTGCAAATGGAGGATTTGTTACAATTATATTTTTCTGTCCTTTCTTGATAACTTCTGTGGACCAGTGGTGGATAGCTTACGGCACCAGTCCGAGGACCACAACTTTGAGTAGCCCTGTTCTAGAGCATCGACTAAATATTTCATTATGCCAAGAACCAACTTAACAGTGTTAGGAGACTTCTTTTCATGTGGACATATGGATTGTATGTGAAGGTTTAACGAGGTGATAATAAGATGACATTCTGTCCGTTTTATATGAAGTAAAAAACACAATTTGAGTGCACTTTATTCTGGTGACAACATAGATGCCAATGTTTTGAGAGAACTACTTCTGTCTCGCTCTGCGGAATGTGAAGTACCCTAATATTAAATAGCAATAGCATTGAAATCTCTGAAACTAAATAAAACCAATGGTACACTCATTACTACCATCCCAAATGATGGGGTCATGTCCCTATCCAACATTGAAGTCCAAAGGAATTATAAGTTTGTCCTGCATTGACACCACATATGAGATTTCATTGAATTAGTCAAGTACCATCTAACAATGACCAATTTATTGTCTTTTAAGTCAAACACCAGTTTCAAATTCATTGATTTCAGTCATCATAACACCCCTTATCCATTCATTTACCAAGTTTGGCATCCAGTAAAAAAATGACAATACAATTATAAAATGGAGAAAAAATATTTATTTTTAATAAATATGACACAAGAAGATTTGTGTGTATGTGTGGGGTGTTGCAAATAGGGAGGGGGAGTTATTTATTGCATAAACTAATGTGTTTAGAAAGGATAAATGGCTTATTACTATGTGAAACTTCCTTGCATCTCTTGACATGCACCCAGGGCTGACAAATCCTGGCTAATGGTTACCAATACTGTTCAAATACCAGAATGAAAAAAATAGTTATTGTTTTAAAATTTAAATTTCTTCTTAATTATGTCAGAAGTATGGTTTCTGAAAGTTCATCTCTTGTAGGCCTCAGGATGTGTGTATTGTAGAAAAGAAGGGATCAAATACGCTTTCCACAATTGCTTGTTTATGTAAAATCAGGGGGCTATCTTTATACAACTTCTATTTAAAAAAAAGGCATATTTTCCCCATGTTGCACCCATACATTTTTGAAACCCTTCCCTTAAGCATATGTACAAATTAGCTTCTCTACCACTATATTCTAACTACTGGACATTGTCTCAATGTGTTACATTTTTAAAGAAGACTAGATATTGTAAGCACCAGTGATTTTTTAAAATAAAATGAACTTAAAGTAAAAGGTTTTAAGGTGAAAGTGAAACAAAAGGGAATACATGTATTATTATTTGAAGTTATTAATCTCAGTTGTTATACCAATCTAAAAATAATAAAGACAAAGAACAAACAAGCAAAAAGAACAGGATGTAAACACGGAATTCAGCCTTTTTCTTTATAGCCTGAAAATTTAATAATGAATATCATTAATATAGTGAATAGTATTAATATTATATATATTTTTAAAAATATTTTAAGCAAAAAATATATATTAAAAAGAAAACAATTAATAAGATTTGTGAAAGTTATCCCATAAAATTGTATTAAATCTGATTGTCAGTTAATATGGATTTCCCTTTAGACACCAACTGTAATATATTAGCATTTAAAAATGTACCTCTCTAATTTCTTCATTGGCATCCTTAATATTTTCAGTTGTTCCAACAACAGTATTTGCTATTGTATTAATTTGAACATCCTGAAAAGGGATATCAAATACATTGTTAGTATGTCTAGTAATGTCAACTAAAACCCATCAATTAATTCTTAGTATTAATGCATTTAAAAAAAATTAATGTTGACTAATGAAAAACTAAAGTTGTATCACTTAAAATTACAATAGGTTTTGTCACAATAGTTAAAATCCCTTTAATAATGAATGTGTTCTATTGTGCTACTTAATCTTTTGCTTCACCTAAGGCAGTCAAAACATGAGATGTAATTTGGATAAATTGAAGAAATAAAACAACCCCTTAAAAACAAAGTTTTTGACTATAAATCCCTTATATATGAGACATAACTAAAAGTATTGATTATGTGCAAACGTGACAAACATTTACAGACCGAAACCAAATTATCTCCCTTGGCTTTAAAACTGGGGGAAGGGATGAGGGGGTGTGGACATGGACAGGTGGCGTCAACGCGTTAGCTCAACTCCAGGTGGTTTACCTGGTTTAAACACGAGATGTGTTCACCGTGGCTGGCCTGAAGTCAAGTGACCAAAAATGTAAACAATAGCGACCGCTACATATAGTTTATATAGATAAACTAAAAATGCATTAATTTAATTACGGTATGTTCGATCGATCTGCAATTTTGATATGATGCATTGTTAGGTGACACGGGTCCGTGTGCCAAATTTCACCTCGATGGCTTCACTGGAAGTGGGTCATTTTCGACTTCTGTTTTTCGGCGGGTGGGCGGGCCCAAGACAGAGACGGCGGTGAAGTTAATATAAGGGATTTAAAAACGTGGTAATAAAACAAACCCGTAAAAACAAAGTTTTTGACTATAAATCCCTTTTATATGAGACATAACTAAAAGTATTGATTATGTTCAAACGCGAAAAATATTTACAGACTGAATCTGTCTTAACTCCCTTTTGCTTTTAACCGGGGTTGGGAGAGGGGAAAGGTCTTGTCACCGATCGCTGGCCCGAGCGACACGCAAAATGTAAACAAAAGCACGCCGGTTTAGCTGGTTTAAACACGAGATGTGTTCACCGGTCGCTGGCCTGAAGTCAAGTGACCCGTAAAATGTAAACGATCGCAACCGCTACATATAGTTTATATAGATAAACTAAAAATGCATTAATTTAATTACGGTACGTTCGATCGATCTGCAATTTTGATACGATGCATTGTTAGGTGACAGGGGACCGTGTGCCAAATTTCAGCTTAATGGCTTCACGGGAAGTGGGTCATTTTCGACTTTTGTTTTTCCGCGGGTGGGCGGGCCCAAGACAGAGACGGCGGTGAAGTTAATATAAGGGATTAAAAAAAACCAATCAAACTAGTGACAAAATAATCATCAAATATGAATTAAATAAAGTAATTTTTTTACCTGTTCTAAAATCTTTTCAGTAAATATTTCTTGAAGTTTTGCTATTTCCACAACTTGACCTTCTATTTGTCTGTTTAAAATTTAGAAAAATTCGTTTATCTTTGAAGTGAAAATCTGTAATAGTAAATATAAAATCTTTATGCTACCTAATCATCTAATATAAAAATGATGTTAATTTTAAAAAAATAGCCTACTTTACTTCTTCTACCATGCTGTTCATTTCTTCATATAGAATCTTGTTTTCTTCTTCAAACTGAAATAAAGTTTGTAAGACTTTAAATTTTAGTATATCGCTGGTTAAAAAAATTACTGACTAAATATTATAAATAGTTTTAAAATATACTAAAATTTTAATTCATTTTTACCATTTGAGTTTCTTCTGGAGAAATCTCACTCTGAGGTTCATATGAATCATGTTGAAATAAATTATCTTTTGGGCCATCAACGACTCGGTTATCTGAAGAATGTGTATCTTTATATTGAAAAAGATAATAATAATTAGTCATTTATTTAGATTTAAATTTTAAAAAATCACATAATGTATATATTTTGGATTGTGAGACTAATTTCTTCTGTAACTAACCACATTGCAGCATAAACACTGGTGAAATTTAGTTTGTTATTTTTCACTCCACTCTACATTAGAAATACAGTAGTTATCAAACTAGGCAATATACCCATTTTTTCACAGGATTGCATTATGAATCCCATTTTTTCACCCCACTGGGATGATCCCGTGGTATAATTAGTCAGCACTAGCTCACTAAACGTGCCACAAAAGATAAGAAATAAAGAAAGACATGATAAAAAATATGTGTTAAAATAATAAATTGTGAAAACTTTTAAAAATAAAATTGAGCTGTTGTCTAAAGCCAGGAAAGGAATACTGTAGAATGATGAATGCATTTATACATTGTATAAATCTTATGTATCATGTGAGAAAAATCTCAGCAACAGGGTAACTGTATCAAATCTTCAATGAAATTCCAGGAACTTTTCAGGATAAGATATAATATTCTAGGGCACAAAAGATAAGTCAGTTTGTAAAAATTTCATCTCACTTCAGGATAACCAAAAAAAAGTGAACCAACCATGATATATATATCCCCCCCCCCAGTCTCAGTAATGATATGATCTGGATGAAATAACATGTATGGAAGTTAATATTATTTAATATGATTTTGAACAACAAGTTCTGTAAATTAGAGTTGTTAAAAAGGATGGTGGTGATATTGATATATACCTTAAAAATTAAATCTCCTGGTTGGAAAATTCAATACTATAGCAAAAATGTTTTAAGGGAGATTGCATTAAAAAAAAAGGGATTTCTCAAAAATCCCCTAAAAACACTATTTAATTAACTTTCAGCTGGCTAATGGAAAAATAAAATAAATAATTATGATAGACCAAAGAAATAATTTGTTAAAATACATTACCTAATAACAATTTATCTTCTTTTCCATTAATTTTTAGATCTCTTTTTAGCTGACTGCGGGTTAAGTTACTATGTTTCCTTTCAGGTTCAAGTTTTGATCTTTGAGATAAAAAAAATAATTGCAGTTTAAAACAACCTTGATCATATCTATAAAATAAACCAATGACTATAATAGATAAGGGTATTTAATAGGGCTGGTACTGATTAAAAAAATTTGTTTGATTAATCGGGAAAAAATGTAATTGATTAATTATATTTTTATAATGCATATATAGATCACATTAAGTTGCGATTCATTATTTTGCGAAATCGGTTAAGTTGCGCTAATTCCATGGCTCCCAAATTTTATGGCGTAACACAGCAAATTTGTTCTTCTATGCAAGAAAAAAAGGAAGAAAAACCTTTTTGATTACGTATGCATGTCTAAATAAATAATAATAATACGAGGGAAAAGTATGTAAGTAACAAAAAATATAAATTATTAATAAATTGGAAAAAAATTATTCGAAATATATTCATAAATTTTAATAGAATTTTAATCGATTAAATTTTGAATGATTCATCGATTAATTAATCGTTAATTTTAGCAGCCCTAGTATTTAAGTAAACAAACCTAGGATTTAACTCTAATATTACTTACATTCTATTTCTATCAACAACTCTTTTGACTCTCACAGCCCTCTGTTCACTGTAAATTTTACAGATTGCTGACGAGTAGATTGATAGCAATAAAAATCAAATGATACTTATATAACCAATTATTAAGCTATTTCATGCATAATTTATATCTTAAAAAACTATATAACACTACTTTAAGTGATATATCATCAAACAAAGTAAAATTATCAAGTACTGTACGGACAAAATATAATCACATAGATTTTCAAACAGAAGACATTATATTTAGAGCAATTTATAGATATAATTTGACTTTGTTAAAAGGTTTAAGAGGAAACAAAACTGAATGTAGATATATATGAAAACATAAATGAATATATCAGAATTTATAAAGGGTACAACTTACTCTTAAGGTAAGCTTCAATCAAAATCATCACAGCATTTCGATGTTCCTTCACTTGTGGATGAGCTTTATGACCATCAGTTTCAACTCTAAATAGAATTAACATTTCTTTACACTTTTTAATAATTTCTTGGGCACTGTTGTCAATCTGATCTCTTTCCGACTCTGACATTTCTTGTTCTTTATTTGACAATAAACTAAAAGAAAAAAGTACAAATTAATTTTTGTTAAGGGGCCGTCCATAAGTGACGTGAGGAGGGTGAAAAATCGGTCAAAATCGCGTGACGTTAATAATGGAGAGCCCCTAAATACTATTTATAACAAATCTTGAATTCTAACATTCTTGTGCAGTCTTATTTGAAATGATTAAATGAAATAATGAATTAAAAAGAAAACTTAAGCTACTTTTAGTAGTTTTTCTTACCTAAAAAATATCATTAAGTTGAAAAAAAAATTAGTTAAAAATATAAATACCTTCCAGCATTTACATAATTTTTCCTGTTTTCTAATAGGAAGTCTCTAAGCTTAGTGATCATATTGACCTGTGAAGTATGAAAGTACCAGTATCCAAATAAAAGTTATTAAAGTTGAAACCTCAAGTAATTTATGACTATATCTTAACTGGTATGAATGCTCATTTTACCTTTTAAACTGTAGAAGAAAAAATAATATTTAAAAAAAATGTGTTTATTACTATTTCATTCTCATTTTTACAACTACACAGAACACTCTTTTTCAAACTTTACTCTTGTTCAAACTTTTTAACTTGTAATGTACACTATCCAGCACTCAAACTAGCCCTAGCCTAAGTAAAATTGGCATCAGGGAAGTTACACAAAAGTTTGATGATTTTTTCAAAGAGATCATGTTTAAAAGGCAATATAATTTTGAAAAGAAAAGGATATGCCACCAAATTAAAATTAATTCATAAAAGAAAATATATATAAAGTAGAACAAATTAAAAAAAGAAAGCGCTGCCAGATTCATTACTAAAGAATATTCAAAATCGACAAAAGTCACACCATTAGTTAAATTTTTAACCTAGAAACACTAGAGGATAGAAATAGAAGAACAAAGAGCAAAGTATTGATGATACATAAGGCAAATAATTCTAACTTGGAAATACATACAAATATAATCTAATACAACTCTCAGATAAACTTAGGGATAAAAACACTTTTCTTATTCAATTCCATATGCAAGGACAAACACATAAAAATTCTCGTTCTTTCCATCTGGAATTTGGGCAAGGCCGCCGTGGAATGTATCGCCTGAACAAACTAGGAAAACCAACACAAAATAAACATTTTAAAACTCTAACTCTAAATAAAAATGCAATAACTGAACATAAAGCGCGCATAACCGTAAGACACAATAATCTTCTGTATAGAATAAAAGGGAGAGTGTAACAGAAAAGATAAAACAGGCAGGGCGGCAGGGGATAAAATAAAAAATGTTTCATTTCATAGAAACTTGAGCCTGAGCCTGCTTGGGTAATCTACTAATAATGACAATAATCACAATGTCACATTGAGTGACATCGTCATTAATGATGTCTAATGAACTTGAACTATCCCATAACCCGTCGTTGGGGTCACCATCGTGAACTGCTCACTATCTCATGCCATTTGTCCCGGTCCTGTGCTGCCCTTTGAGAGTGCTGAATGACAGGCCGGTCCACTCTTTGATATCGTCCTCCCATCTCTTCTTTTGTCTGCCTCTTTTCCTTCCTCCCTGGACTGTGCCTTGCAATATAGTCTTTGCGAGACATCCAGTTCTTGTCACGTGTCCGTACCATCGTAGTTTCCTCTTCTTAATGGAGGTGAGAAGGTCCTCGTAGGGGCCAATGACAGTACTTATTGTGTTGCGGACCGCTTCATTTGTGATGTGCGCTGTGTAGGAGATGTTCAATATCTTTCTGAAAACATCTCATCTCTAGCGCATTGATTCTTCTTTGGAGGTCTGCAGTGAGCGTCCAAGCCTCACAACCATACAAGAAGACCGACATCGCCAGAGAGCGCATTAGTCGGATCTTTGATCTCAGGGAGAGTTTCTTACTTTGCCAGATGTGCTTTAGTTTACTCAATGCTGCCATTGTTTGGGCCACTCTGGCAAGAATTTCTGGCTTTGAGCCTTCGTCGGATATTATGGCCCCTAGATATTTGAAGGTGGAGACCTCTTCGAGTTTTTGCCCGTTTATCCGAATCTCACTTGTGAATTTCTCTATTTGCCATGACCTTGGTCTTTTCTGCATTGATTTCCATGCCGTACGCCTTTGCTGTTTTCTCTAGCTTTGCAAGGAATTCTTTTAGTTCGTCCTCGCTACCAGCTAGGCCGTCTATGTCATCGGCGAAGCGTAGGTTGGTTATACTTCTCCCTCCGATGCTGACTGTTCCGACATGGTCTTCTAGCACATCTGTCATAATCCTTTCAAGGAAGAGGTTGAAGAGGATGGGGGAAAGTAAGCATCCTTGTCTGACACCAACAGTGGTCTTGAACCAATCTCCCAGCTTGCCGTTGAAGAGTACTGCGCTGGTTGCTCTGTTGTATAGGTTCTTGATCACTTCAATGAGGTTTGAATTAATGTTGAATTTGTGCATAGTTGCCCACAGTGCCGCATGCCACACTCTGTCGAACGCTTTTTTAAAGTCTATAAAGACATGATAGAGGTCACTCTGGTGTTGGAAATGTTTTTCACAGAGCACTCGCAGGTTAAAGATTTGCTCCGTTGTGCTTCTTCCTGCTCTGAAGCCCGCCTGCTCTTCTGAGATGATTTGCTCTGCTTGTGGCTTCAGTCTATTTAATATGATCATAAACATGACTTTGCTGGGGTGACTAATCAGGCTGATTGTACGGTAGTTCTGACACATCTGTTGATTACCCTTTTTTGGGAGCGTGATAACCAGCGATTGCGTCCAGGGGGTTGGCCATTTTCCTGTCTGCCAGATCTTGTTGCACATGTTAGTTAGAATGTTTATTACAGGGGTCACCTCCTGCCTGAATCAGTTCGCCTGGAATATTGTCCGCTCCAGCTGATTTCCCCTTTTTCAATTTTCGTACAGCCAGCTCCACCTCGTCGCGGAGAATAGAATGCATGTCTGTGTTAGTTGACTTCGGGCAGTTGAGCACTGATGCATCGCCTTTGGAGTCTTCATTGTACAGCCCAGAACAGTATTCGGTCCATCTTTTGAGAATTTCTTGTACTTCTGTAATACATTTTGCAGATTTATCTTGTATGGTTGAGATACGACCTTGTTTGGTGGATGTCAAATCTTTAACAATTTTGTAAGCCTTTCTTGAATTGTTCCTTAGTAAACTTTCATCGATGTCTGAGCATTGTTGTTCTATCCATTCTTTTTTGCTTTTACCATATCTATTCCTGATCTTTTTATTGATTGCTCTGTATCTGGGTGCTCCTTCTGCAGTATTCTTTACGCTCTTAAGTTTTCTTCTTTCATCGCATAGTTCCAGAATATTAGAGGAGACCCATGGTCTTTTTATTGCTCGCTTCTTACCAAGTACTTCTTTTGCTGCTTCAATTATTGTGGTATTGAAGGTATCAGTGACTAGGTCTATGTCCATGTCCGTCTCTGACTCATATAGTGCGGTGAGTGGAGCAAATTTTCCTCCAATGGTTGCCATGAAGACTTCTGCGATTTCTGGGTCTTTCAGTTTGTCAAGGTCAAAGCGTAATCGTGGATTGCCTTGTTTTGCTATCTTTTTCAGGTGGAGATGGAAGGTCATCAGCACCAGATTATGGTCACTGCCGATATCTGCTCCAGGGAAACTTCTAGTTCTAGCTGTTTTAATACACGATTTGAATTGTTTTCTGACCAGTATGTAATCTATCTGGTTACTATGTTCCCCGTCGGGGCTGTGCCAAGTCCATCTTCTGGATTTTTTATGTTGGCCAATTGTGTTAGCTAGCAGGAGGTTGTTATATCTTTCAAATTCCAGGAGACGAAGTCCTCTATCATTGGTCAGATCATTGCAAGAGCGTCCGCAAGTATCTGCCCAGTTGGTCCATACATCTACTCCAATCTTCGCGTTCCAGTCTCCTTGGACGACGATAATGGTCATAGAAGGCCTTTACTTCGCTGTCATCGTGGCTGGTTGTAGGAGCATATATCTGTATAATTGTGATATTAAAGGGTGTGGCTTTTAGCCGAATGGTGATGATGCGGCTGGAGACAGGGCGACATCCAATGACCGAGTTTGTTATATTTTTATGGACGAGGAATCCAACTCCATGTTCGTGTCTGTCCTCCCTGCCGCTGAAGTAGATCTTGTGTCCTTCCTCTGTTGAGAGTACACCAAAGCTTTTCCATCGGGTCTCACATAGTCCGATGACATTCCATTGGTATCGCCCCATTTCATGCATGAATTCTTTCACTTTTCCTGTAGCATGTAGGGTTCTTACATTCCATGTGCCAATAATTACGTCGTCTCTTCTTTTAAGGTTGAATGGGGGAGTTGCTTGTGGTGCACCAGTAATACACTTTTCGTCCCCACCCTGGTGTGCAGTGGTAGACGCAGCCCTTGATAACCCAGGGCGACGACCGAGCCAGTATGTGTTGAGTTAGTATTACAGTCATGTGGTGTATCTAGGGCAGGAAATGCTTGGCGGCGCCCATCCCTCTCCAAGCTTGATCATAGCCGATTTCCTCCTTAACCGGTGTTCCGCCTTGATCACGGACACGTAGCCATTGAGTTCGCACTTGATCTCGTCCGCCCTGGCCGGTGCTTCAACTTGGAACTCATACGCCAAGTGGTGCCGTGTCAACACCACCCCCTCACGTGGTTTAGCTGGTCAGCTGAGACCGTTGCCCGGGGTCGGGGTGTGGCGCTGGGAGCCACACGTGAAAGTTTCGAGAGATGGGCGAGGACCAGTGAGCTTGACCACCCGAGGGTGCAGCTGTCAAAGGTACTACCTCTGCCTAGAGCCCTCTACAACCCCTAGCCCTATGTCTAATACAAACCCCACACCTCCAGTGCCAGTACTGCAATGCTACGCAGTACCATGCGACCAGAAATGCTCATTAACCAATTATCTTTAAATGGTCACCCATCAATCATCAAGTTTTCTGGCAGTGCTACCTTAAAAATACAGCAATCATGAAATTTGAAAGAATTTAGAAAAGCCTGATACTGATAGTGTGATAGCTTACCAAAATTTTCGCTTTTGTTTCAAAATCGCTACCACCATGCTTTTTACCAAGGATATTATTAATAGTTGGATCTTCTATGTGACTTTCATTAAAAGCTTTATTTCGAGATTTTAAAGCTTTAACTGTGGCTTTAAATACGTTTGTAACATCTGCCATTGTCTCTATAAAATTTGCAGTCACTGTCTGCAACACCTTTCTCTTGGACTATGGTTAGATAAAAATATTAAATACGTGTTGTTGTTCTCTTAAAAAAGAGATAAGAAACCACACGATTTCAATAAAATATGGAATCAATTTTAAGGAAGGAAATTTGAAATGGCTTAAATACTACCGAAGTTCGTGCAAAACTTGGCCTAGTTGTAGCAGATGTTTACATTACACTTAATGTTTATTAAATAGATTTTAAAACAAGACACTTACTAGATAGTGGTTAGTACTGCGATAAACATTACTTAAGGCTAAAGTTAAGAGGATAAGTAATCAATCAGTAAGTCGTGTAAGTGTAAGTACTGTAAGTTAAGTCAAGCCAGTCAAAGTAGTAATTAATAAGTAACTAAGTCAAGTGTTAAAAATAGTTAAAATTTACTAAGAAACTTTATTTGGAAGTTTTTCACGTCTTGATGACTTGATGTAAATTTGTTGTAAGTTACTAGATACGACCCGCGGCGTCGCATACGCCGCAGACTTGCTCATAGATAGTGGAAAGAAAGGGGAGAAAGAACCGAAACAAACTGAAGCACGAATAAATCAGAAAAGCTTTTCAGTTCAGGTCAATCATTGGAGTGTGTTTTGAAATGCGGTTGTACATGTTTATCAGGATAGTGGCAAGGTGACGTCACATCAGTGTGATAAGGTGGCTGTGAAATTTGTGTGGACATATAATGACGTTGTCAATAGAAATAGATGGCACCAGAAAGTCATCACATGCTTAGTCGGCTTAGAGGCATCAGAAGGACCGCTAAAATTAAAAGAGAAGGTATATTGACAAATATTGACAGGGATTGTAAACTCAAGGATAGGTCAGAGAACGTTTTCGGAAGTAAATGATTATACTGGCGGGGAGTATTTTGGACATCGCAATAATTTCTGCCTCACCACCATATACTCCTGAAGTATTCATGTACTGAACGTATTGTTGAGAGAGAGTGACTGACTACGTTTCCGTCACTGAGAACAACAGAGCACGTCACTGAATTTATCCCAATGTTGAGAAACAAAGTTTACAGCCATGTTGCAAAGTCATGTTTTCAAAGAAAGGGGGAAGAGAACGGGGGACAAACATTAACATTTTTAAAAATTAAAAAATAATGTTTCAGCTGGGGCTTGAATCCAGAACCTTCTGTGTGTTAGGCGGATGTAATAACCACCACACTACGAAATGCATGTTATTCAGAGAAGGAACAACGAAAGTGCATTGTTTGTCTCGAGATAAGCCCCCCCCCCTTTTCCACCATCTTTGCTTGCCTCCCACTGGTCGACCCCAGTGAGGGTCATTGGTCATGCTCATTTGCACATAGCCTACTCGCTTTGGTGAAATATATATATAGATATTACTAAATTTATTTCAGAGATAAATGATTTATTCAAGTTTTTTTCCATATTTGTGTTTTTATTCGGTTTTCAGAGAAAGAAAACAACTAGTTCAATTAAATTTTAATAGAAACAATAAATAAACAGCATTTAGAGCAAAATTTAAATAAACTTAATTTAATAAACTGAACTCAGAGCCACCTTCACTATGAAGAATTCCTTTACTTTTGTTTAGTAAAGCTAATGAAAGTGAGGTTTCAAATGCATGCAAAACTAGGCTAGCACTAAGTTATGTTAGTACTGTGTGGCCTTTATACTGTACGCGAATGTTTGTGTAGAACATTAAAACCTTTCTCACTCTCTCTCCATCACTCTCTCCTCTCTCTTGCCCTTGTGCCTTGTTTGTAACCCAGGAACTGTTCGTGTTTATTATGACCCAAGACAAAAAACATTATTGATGTTATTGTTTATAACACATATTGTTCATGATTTGAGGCTTTTGTAACCCAAGGCCCAAGGTATTACTATAACCGTACAAGTAAGTAACTGGAAAAAAAAAGCAACTTTTGTTTCATTAATGAATAATTTTAAATAATATTATTTTAATATTTTTTAATGTTTAATGAAGTTCATGTAGCTATTCAGATTTCTAAAACAAATATATATATATTTACTCTGTAAATGTAAATTTAATTGATAATTCTATTTTTTTTAACAGAACTGTTTATGGAGTAAGCCCCTTACTTAGAGTAATACTAACACAACTACCTTGAAAATAAAGTTTTTAGATGAAATTGATCATTATGTAAGTTAAGTAGCCTGGATAATGGATAGGTTTTATGGCATGGGTCAGCAAAGAGGGGTAATTTATCATATTTTTGGGGTAAAATAGGAATTCTTGGGGGTAATGCAGACTCATTGAAGACATAAAATCCGCTAGAATCCACTAGATATATTAAAAATCTGTCATATGTACTTGTACGCTTTGAGCATAAGCCCACTACTGAACCGGTTCCTTCCATTTTTAAATTCAACATCTATGTACATGTGTTATCTACGTACTTTACAGACACCAAACTCCACTCCACTTTCATTTATATTGACATGAAGGACAATAATCTTAATCCACATGATTTAACTGTATCCAATATCCTTTCTGTGACATTTAAAATTAATGCCTTAAAAACTGAGCTAACTTGCTTATGTCTGTTAAAATCAAGCAAATTTAGTAGTATACTCTTTCATTAAATGTGCATATGAAGTGGTTCTAATTTTAATTTTTAAAAATGCAAACAATTGAAGAGGAAAATTTTGTGTGTGCTCCTCTCAGATTGCAATAGTAAGGAATTAATGTATTCAGTAATGTTATTGAGTACTTTGATAAGCTTAATTTAAAATGGGAAGACTGTATCACTGTGTCTGTTGATGTAGCTCCAGTTATGTTGGGTTGTATACATGTTTTTTTGGCTTTCGAAATAGAGAGGAATCCCAAATTTAAAGTTAACCACTGTATGAAACATCGTCAAGCTCTGCTTGTGAAACATTTGGAACCTGAAATGGAAGTTGTCATGCATGATATTATCCAGATTGTAAATTTCATTAAAGGACATACATTGCAAATGCGACTGTTTCGTGATTTATGTATAGATGGTGATGCTGTATATAGAGACCTACTTTATAATTAATATATGTTTATATATATATGTATATATATTTGGGCTGCGGAAAGTAACAATTAATCGGTACAAATTTTAATGGATTAAAATTAATTTGATCAATTAAAATTCGATTAAAATTTAAGAAAATATTTCTATTTTTTTCTCCAGTTTATTAATAATTTATATTTTTGTTAATTACATACTTTTCCCTTGTATTATTATTATTTATTTAGACGTGCATACGTAACCAAAAAGGTTCCTCTTACTTATTTCTTGCATAGCAGAACAAATTTGCTGTGTTAAGTCATAAACTTGGGAGCCATGGAATTACAGCGACTTAACTGATTTCACGAAATAATGAGTCGCAACTTTACGGGATCTATATATGCGTTATAAAAATATAATTAATCAAAATGATGTGATTAATCAAATAAAATTTTTCCTGATTAATCGAACAAATTTTTTCAAATCACTAACAGCCCTAATATATATATATTAGGGCTGTTATAGATTAATTTAAATTTAATCGTTAACTTTTGAAAAATTATCTATTAATTAATAGATAATTTCGATTAAAGCCAAAAATAGAAATTTATGGCGTCATTAAACTGAACATTTCTCGCGGACATTAAAAATTAAGAATATTTTGAACTAAATTTTAGGACAATGTGTTGATACTTGATTGGATATTTGTGCTGAAGGTGGTACATCAGCACAGAGGCGTCACTAGGGTTGGTGTCACCCGGGGCGGTAGCCCATGGTGTCACCCCATCATGACTGAACCCATAGAAATCCTCTGAGTTTTCCAGTGCCAAATAATGGGAACATACAGAATTTTACATTTTGGTGTCACCCCCTGATGGTGTCACCCAGGGCGTCCCGCCCCCACCGCACCCCCCTAGTGACGCCACTGCGTCAGCGATGTATTTGATCCTTTAAAATTAAAAGAGAATTGTTTATGGCAGTGAACACAGTAAACTTTTTCACCATCTTCGACTTTGCCATCCGCAGTTAGCTTAAAAACAATATTTTTGCTCAACTTTCTAGTTATATTTTTAAATTTAACTGCGCTGATGCTGTCAGCCATTTTTTAATTGACGTCTGCTGGTCCACATAAAGTAATAAAATAAATTATAATATTATGCGGGAGAAGTTTGTATGTAAAAAAAAGATATAAATTATTATTAATTATTAATAATTAATTATTTATTAATAAAATTTTTTAAAAATATTATAAATATTTTCTTTAATTTTAATTGAATTTTTATCGATTAAAATAATTTTAATTGATAAAAACATTTTAACGATTAATCGAGAAATTAATCTTTAATTTCGCAGCCCTAATATATATATATATATATATATATATATATATATATATATATAATATATATATATATATATATATATATATATATATATATATATATATATATATATATATATATATATATATATATATAATATTTATTATTATTTAAAAAAATTTGTGCATATAATTTTTTGTGTGGGTTTTTTTTTGTGCTGCTATCTTATTTTGTTTATTTTTTTTACAACTTTACAGGCTATTGATATTTCTGCTTGATTGAAAAGCCTGTAATTGAAGGAAGGCGAACAATCATGAGTTCTCAGGATTTAACAAAAGAACAAAGACAAAGAATAGAAGAAAATAAACAAAGAGCACTAGCCAGAAGAGCTGAAAAAGTTAGTCCAATGAAAGTAATTCAAAAGGAACCAAAAACTAATGCAATTTCAGTAGTTACATCTTTTCCTGAAAATAATAACATAAAAATGAAATTGAAAATCGAAACAAACAGACAGAAAGCTCTAAAAAAACATAACATGCAGCTTTCTATAGGGGTAAAAGAGCAGCCAAAAACAGCTTTACAAGGGACCCATTTGATTTCACAATCAGTTGTAAGAAATATAAATATGAATGTTGTAAATGATCAAGACAGTTCAGTTATGATTAGCATTAAGGAAAAGACAAATTACGCTAAGGATCCATCATTTTCTAAAAAGGAGGGCGACGTTAGGACCATTGATCAACTAAATGTTTCACACAATGATAGAGGCGATTTAAATACTAAAGACATGGTTACTTCTATGAGACCCAAAGTTTTTTATAATTCAGCGCAAAAGATCAAAGGAACCTGTATCTTGACTGATAATAGGATGTTTTACGTTGATGTTGGCTACTGTGCACCTCTTATTGATTTTTTCAAACAGATGAAAACAAAAATCTATGGTATGGTCTTCAGTTGCTTCATGTAGTAGTACATAATTTTTTTCCATACAGAGTTTAGTAGCAGTGCTATGCTGTTTTTTTTAAATTTTAAATGTTTATTTTATACATACATGATTTAAAATCTGAGTGTTTAATATTTTAATGTTTTTAGAAATAGCAATAAGATAGATACATACTGACACGTAATGGTAGGTAAATTTATTTAAAAGCATGTACATTTTTTAAAGCAAAATAAGCAGACACATAATTGATTCAACTATTTCAGACACTACAAAAAAGTTGTGGTCTTTCAAGCTAGAAGAATATATTGCATTAAGTAAGTATTTTTTAAATTATTTATGCTAAGTTCTTAATTAGTCTTGAAATCAACCTATAGAATTTATTGAGACTAATAACATTTCAAAATCCACAATTTTCTTGATCTACTTGTGTTAATTCAGTGAATGGTGTTAGCCAGTTCAAGCCAGATATTGAGATTGAAGGATTACCTCCTTGGATACTTCAAACATTTGGATCTAGTACCAGTGAAAGCAGTCAAGTTTCTGAAGCTGACCTTAAATGTGTGGATGATGTTTTAGTTCAGACTTTAATGCCTTTTCAAAAACATGGTGTTAAGTAAGTTACATGTTGACATTTTTTTCCAAATGATTTGTCATTGTGTTGATATATTTATCTGACTTAAACATAAAATATGTCTTAAAACAAACTTATTATTTTATAAACTTAAAGTTCCTAAATTTCAAAACTCTAAGCCTGTAACCTGTTTAAGTCCCTGTTGTTCAATTTTGCATAGCTCTTTTTTTTAGAGTGAGATTACTTTAGTTCTCTTAATTTATGGAGAGCAAGCTGCAAATGGTGGATCCAATTCACATAAAGTTCCTTTCAAAATGAAGGTTTTCAATGAGAGGCCAAAACTGCTAATTAAAATTTATTCACCCCTATTTCACATGTAGGATTGCCAGCTCTGAATCTTCTCAAGAAACAAAGTCCTTAGTCCCTTAGAGTGCTGTGTTGATGGTAGAAATTTTAGTCTTGATTTGGGTTGATATTGCTTTCTTGCAGCCCTTGAAGACATATATGAGGACCCTTGAAAACATATGTGAGGAAAAATGAGAAGTTTGAGTGCAAGCTTATAGTCTTGCTTCAACCTGATGCTGAATTAATAAAATTGTATGTTTTGCTGTGCGTTAAAACAATGACAGCAAAGGATGAAAGATTACCAATAATTTTCCGAATAACCATAAAAAATTCTATTCAACATTTGAGAAGCAAAAATGTTAAAAAAATTTTAAGATTTTTAAATCGTCACATAGATTTAAAATATTTTATAAGGTCTTTGGTCAAAATTCACAGTTTTTTTAAAATCCCTTATATTAACTTCACCGCCGTCTCATTCGTCGTTCGTTCGTTCGTCACTCGACCGTCGTCCCGTGACGCCCGTCCGCCCGCGGAAAAACAAAAGTCGAAAATGACCCACTTCCAGTGAAGCCATCGAGCTGAAATTTGGCACACGGACCTGTCTCACCTAACAATGCATCGTATCAAAATTTCAGATCGATCGAACGTACTGTAATTAAATTAATGCATTTTTAGTTTATCTATACTATATAAATCACTATTTAGAAAAACAAAAGTCGTTGTCTGCTAAGAGTTTTGACCTAGTTTTAAAGCCAAGGGAGATAATTTGGTTTCAGTCTGTAAATGTTTGGCTTTTTTGAACATAATCAATACTTTTAGTTATGTCTCATATATAAGGGATTTATAGTCAAAAACTTTGTTTTTCACGGGGTTGTTTAATTTCTATAATTCATTAAAAATAAATTATATTTACATATAGCAAAGCCATAAAATAAAAACCCACATTGTTTACAAAAATTGGCTTGTAACATAATTAGAAAGTTGTAAAAAATCTTTAAAACAAGTAGCAGGTAGCAGTTAATTAAATTCCAAAATAACCAACCACTGATATTCATATTAAAAAATTATTCAGATATTATTATACGGAAGATTAATCTAGCTTTTACAATAAAGAAGGGGCCGTCCATATATTACGTAAGCAAGGAGGGGGGGTCGTAAATTAACAGCATTTTGCGTATGGATGCATACGGGGGGGGGGTCTCAACTGAATGTGTATGTATGCACAACAAATTTAATTTGCATAATACTAAGCCTCGTAATGTAAACCGCTCTGGCTTCAAACGGAATTCGAGACCAACTGAGTCAAGACTGACTGATATGCAAAAATGTTTTATAATTTAATGCAAACTAAATTCTTAACTTTTAATTTAGGGCTGCGGAAATTAACAATTAATTTCTCGATTTATGGTTAAAAATTTTAACGATTAAAAATTTTTATAACGATTAATCGACCCACCACTTATAAATGTACTGGAAGTCAAAAAGTAAAATATTTCGGTGGATAAATCTAAACTAACTTCTGCACGATTACACGAACATTTTGGTTTTAAACTATTGACTAATGGAATGTTAAAAATGTTGATAAAGGTTGTTGTGTCCATTGAGAGAAATTGTTTGCCTACTATGCAATGTTCCCTCTAAGTCTTAGCTTCGTTGGTCCGTGTGCAGTACGTGTGCAAAGTTGCACAACGTCCATTTTTTGTGCACTATTTTACAAAATTTGCTGCGCCGTGATTCTAAACTCCTGCGTGGCAAGGGTCAAATATCTCGCGCTGCTTAAAGGGAACATTGCTACCATGGTTCTAAAGTTCTAACACTTCGCTTACAAATCACCTTCAAACCAAACATTCACTACAGTATAGGAAACTTTAGCTGAGACAAAGCTATGTGAACGATTGTTCAGCTCGGCTGTTCATATTGTCAATAAGACCCGCTCATCACTTGAACCAAATAATGTCAATACACGTCACTTGTCTGTTTGCGTTGTTGGTTAAAAGATGTCATATAAAGAAGACATTCCAGTGTTATTTCGATTTTCGACAAGTACGTTTATAAATGTTACTTATGGCACCATAAATTTCAACTTTTAGTTTTAATTGAAATTAACGATTAATTAATTTTTAATTTTTCAAAAGTTAACAATTAAATTTAAATTAATCTTTAACAGCCCTATTTTAATTACTTGGAAGTAATTAAAATTTGATTAAGAGCAAACGTTCACACATTAATAAAGTATATCCGTCTGATTTATATTTCCATTTCTTGAAATTAGTGGAAGTTTCTCTTTCGCCCACCGTTGCCTTAGCCTTTATAAATACATAATTTCACTGCTTGTATTGTTCTATTTTATCAGTATTGTTCTGCAGTGTTCAAGACAATAAAATTTGAATGTTCTATTGTATTTCTTCAATAATTTCAACATGAAAAAACATATTACAAAAAACTATAAAGGGGCCGTCCATGAATGACGTCACATGATTTTGGCAGCTTTTTACCCCCCCCCCTCCATCACACTTCATTACAAAAACTTAGACCCCCCCCTCCAGTATGACATCACAAAGGGGCCGTCCATAAAGTCGTCCCGCACTTAGAGTGGAGACGGAGGTTGACCATTTGTGACTAAGAGTAACGAAGGGGAGGGGGGTGTTTAAGAAATATGACGTCATATCAAAACGCGTAACTTTAAATAAAAGTTGCACTTAATATTTGATTGTTTACAATTTATTTAATGATGTTTAACATGGGCTTCACGCGTGTTACAATATTAGAGTGCAGCCTTACACTAAATACATACTTAAACTTAAACTTAAATGACAAAAAAGTGATTTGAAACATGCTAATTTTTAAATAAAGAAATGGCTTTATGGGGGGGGGGAATATTTTTGTTATGTCATATTAGAGGGGGGGGGGTTCTGACTTTCTGTGACGACGTGACGAGGGTGGGTGAAAATCTGCCAAAATCGCAGGATGTCATTTATGGACGGCCCCAAATCTTTGACCCCAAATACGACTTTTGTGCGTACGTAATATATGGATGGCCCCTAGCCCCTTATCACATTATGTGCTCTCTAATTGACAGGAAAAAAAATACTACACATATATCATTTATTTATAGTGTCTGTGCTGGAGAAAAGTTTCTTTAGAATCCCTTGTTACTAATAGATGTGATGGAGTTTAACTAAAATGCTAATTACAATATGTAATTTTAAATATTTTATTTACTCAGTGTCGCCATTCAACGTCAAGGCAGACTGCTGATAGCAGACGATATGGGACTTGGTAAAACACTGCAAGCTATTTGTATAGCAAGTTATTATAGAAAGGAATGGCCTCTTTTAGTCGTGTGTCCTTCATCTGTTCGTTTTGACTGGTCACAGGTAACTTCTTCAAATCACGATCATTTACATTTGATGTGCCTTAAAGCATTGTGTATTCATTACATCAGAGATTCTCAAACTTGTTCAGTTTAGTAACCCCTTAACAAGGCATAGACTTTTCCAGACCCCTTATGCAGCCTGATTTTAAATCCAAATTATAAAAACATAGCCTCAGACATAGTCTAAATTTCTTGTATCTGAAATCAACTCTGTAAGTTAATATTTTGGTCATGAAATCAGAGCTGTAGATCTTGACAGTCATGTAACTTCACTACTCACAGTGTTACATGACAGTCAAAGGGGTAAACCTGAGTAAAGCAAAAATACATAGTACCACATTGGTTATCATTTACTCCAACACACTACAATACATTTCTATAAAATTGTTTCTTTAATAATAAAGAGCTTGAAAAATGTTACTATGTGACAGCCAGCAAAACTGTTTTCTTTGCACAATTCAGCAACCAGTCATCCATTCAGCGGTCTGCATTTCATCCAATAAACTAGTTTGATGCATGATATTGGCTTAGATGACTATACATTGCAGCAGCTTTGTCCATACAAATTCCAATACACCAGGACAACTCAAGCTTGTTAACAACAAAGAATTTATTTAACAGTGAAACTATTTCCAAACTTATCGCGTGGAAGCGGTTTGCAAAACAGAAAGTCCAAGATGAAATCGCTGTAAAAGCAATATTTAACACAGACCAGTAACTGCACTTGTGCCGCAATATAGGTACTTTCATGTAATTTTAAGGCATTTATAGCATTTTTTAGGCTTTCAAACAATTGTACTTGGCTGTCCTTAAATAGTTCTGAAATATTCCTTCTAATGGTATTATTTAATTGTTTAATTAATTTATTATCTAATGGCAATTTTTGGTTGCTTTCTCTTCCCAGCATCATCTCATATATTTACAATGCTTCAGGCATAATCAATGTCCCCGTAATATGTGCTATTTTTTGCTCTTTGCCATACACATTGCCATAAAATACAAGGATGTAAGGGCCTTTTCATTCAATGTTGATTGTTACAATACTAACAATTTTCTGTTGATTTTGATAGACTTCTGCTTGATGTTTGAAGAAATCCACAAATATATTTTTTATACTTTTTGCATCAGTTTCGACATGGTTAAACAATTGGCCCAACATTTGTCAAAGTACTTATATTTAAAATTATAAGTTGTTACAAGTAATGATTGGGAGTTGATTAATCATTATTTGCATGTTTGCAAAATGTGATCAGACAAACTGTCGTTTCGTGGAGAAGTTATTAAAGTACTCGTAATTTCTGACCCTTTTCGCGGACCCCTTGCAGTTGTTTCACGGATCTCAGTGGTCCGTGAACTAAAGTTTGAGAAACTCTGCATTACATACATGATAAGTATTGAAACCATCCCATTTATGTAAAATTTCAGATTACTTTTCGTTTTGGATTTATAGGTAAAATCATTATAAACATACTAAAAAAACTGGTTGAAATTCTTTTTTTTCGTACCATCTCAGTTTAAGAAATCTTTAAAGTTTTTCTAATTAATTTAGTTTTATCATAATAATTAAATGATTTCAAAATTTTTAAAACATCAATAGCTAAATAATCAATATCTTCTGATTAATTTCAGCAAATATGTAAATGGTTGCCAAGTGTTCCCAGTGCAGAAATAAATGTTGTTGATAGTGGAAAGAAAAGTGCTATATCAGGGCTGGTTAATATAATTAGTTATGATATACTTTCAAAGAAAACTTCAGAACTTAATGAAAAGAGGTTCAAAATTATTATCATGGTGAGCTCTAATCAAGTTTAAAATTATTAATTTTTTAAGACAATTTAGGAAAAGGGATTATTCCAAAAATAACTCTGTAAGCAATGAGCTTTTAAATTTATATTTTCATTATATGCAAAAATTAGTTTAATCAAATAGGTAAACCATTCAGCAGTAGTCATTCAGTAGCAGTCATTCAGTAGTAGTCATTCAGCAGTAGTCATTCAGTAGTAGTCATTCAGCAGTAGTCATTCAGCAGTAGTCATTCAGCAGTAGTCATTCAGCAGTAGTCATTCATCAGTAGTCATTCAGCAGTAGTCATTCAGTAGTGAATTGAGGATAGCTAGGAAATCATCTTATAATAATTTTAAGAAAAAAAGCTTTATTTATTTTAGGATGAATCACATTTTCTAAAGAATGCCAAGACAGCCCGAACACGTGCAGCGATGCCATTGTTAAAGGTAAATGAAGTTATTTTTAGTTATAACTTTACATAACCAATGCTTAAAGAAAAAAAACTAATTCAGAATTCTGTGGTCAATGCTTAAAGACATGAACTCCTTTGACAGCTTGCAAAGCGAGTGCTCCTGCTGTCAGGAACTCCAGCTCTGTCCCGCCCAAGTGAATTATTTTGTCAAATAATTGGTGTGTGCCCTGACATATTCAAGTTCCACAACTTTGGTTTACGTTACTGCAATGCTAAGCAGGTACTATTAAAGCAATCAATTAAAATTTGAATAGCCAATAGTAATAGTTTCTTCTCTGCTATGTCTGATAGTCATGTGATCAATTAAAATGTGAATAGCCAATAGTAAGAGTTTCATCTCTAATATTTTAAATGAATTTAGTCCCAGATAGTCATTTGATCAATTTAAAATTCATCAGCTCAGAAGAGGGATTAAATTCTATTATTGTCTTATTTTTCAAATAGATGCCTTGGGGTTGGGATTATACTGGTTCTTCTAACATGATTGAGTTACAGCTATTTTTAGAGAGAAAGGTGATGATAAGGTAAGCATAATATAACTCAATGGCTGCAGGTAATGATTATGCCAATCACTTTTCTTTTCATTGAACCACATCTTAAATTCCTGCATTTTATGAAAAATTGTCTTTTTTTTCATTTTTAGATTTTTTATCTTATAATGATTCTTAATTCTGATTTTCATTTAGCTTAAATTATATTCATACTCATACGCATGTAATTTACTATTATAATAATAGTATTAAAAAGAAAATGCATATCATGGATGTCTAAGTCTAACACCTTTCACTTTTAATTCACCCCCAATACCATTCATATCTCATAGAACCTTAAGTGATCCTTAGATCCCATCAACCATGTTGTTAGGCCTCACATTTCATTAACATTAAATTAATATTTTGAAAATAACCCAGACAGATTAATAACCTTCAGCTTTCTAACAAACTGCACACAAGTTGTATTGTTCAATTTAAACTTAAAGTTAATAATATTAATTTTTGAAATGCAGGTTTAGCTTTAAATATTCTCATACCATATTAAAAATGTTGTAATATCACTAATATATAAAATAAATAAATAAACTTCTTAAGGTCTTAAAACAATTGATTAAAAGCTGATTTAGAAATGCCATGTAGTCCCTCTGAAACAGAGAAGATTGTAAATACTAATTAAAAACAAAAATCCCTAAATTAATCTATATACCCGTACTCCTCTATTAGAGAGTTTCAGTAGATATTTGAGCAATAAAAACCTGACAACATCTTATAACATGTTCCATTACAGGCGTCAGAAAAAGGATGTTTTATCTCAGCTACCTGCCAAAACAAGACAGGTGGTTGTTTTAGATGCAACTTCTGTGAGAAAAAATAAGGGTTTGGTTACAGTGTCAAAGTTGATGGAAAAGAAACAGCTCAAAGTAAGTTCTTTTATGAATTTTATTTATAACAACTAAATAATAGTAAATGAAAGATGTCCTCATCTCTTGTCTTTATCATTAATTTTTTTCCTTATTATCTCCTTTAACTATTTTATTAGATGGTTAAAAGGGAAGTGCACCTTTGACAATTTCTCCACACATCCCAAATATTTTAATATCTGATTTTACATTTAGATGAGTGCAGTTTTAGAATTTAATATTTTATATGTATCACACACCAATGTTTTTTCTCTGAAAACCACCTGCTCTGAATATGACCTCCCCATACACACATACATAGAAACATCCTTTTGTGTCTGTAGGTTTGTCTAAAAAAGAAAGCCTTAAATTAATATTTTAACATTAAGTTAATTAAAACATTGAATTTCCTGAGTGTTAATAAACCTAATTCCAGGGCATGGAAAGAAGAGGTGTACTGCTCCAATACTTTCATGAGACTTGTAAAGTCAAATTAAGTCCTGTCAGGTACTGGAGAATATTTTGCTCTGAATTGTTATTTATAATTCAAATATTATTTGATTATTTTAATATTTTGTCAATCATGGGATTGTGAGTTTTATTTCACAAAAGAAAATTATAGTTTTAAATCTTAATTTAACCTAACAAGCAGATATACTAATTTAAGAGAGAAACATTTATTTTAAATTTGAAGGTTATGCAATTTGCTTTGAAAATATTAAGATGAGGAAAAAAGTTATTTTATGAAATTTTTCTATTATCAGTAAAATTTAAATTTAGCTTTGTGACTTAGACTGTTAAAAAAAAGAGAGAGGAAAAGAATTTTTATTTACAATATTAATTTTAAAATTTTAAAAAATTATGCTTCATGTTTCTACTTTTTAAATCCAAAGTGTATTAATTTATTTTTGGCTCTCAGAGAATATCTGTTAGATCTTATAGAATCTGAAAAGAAATTTTTAGTTTTTGGCCACCACAAGGAGATGCTGGACAATATTGAGGATTGCATCAAATCAAAGGTAATGGAAATTTAGAGGTTTCTTAAGAAATCTCCAATAAATGGTTGTCAACTTAACAATGTAAAAAAATATCATTTGATAAGTTGGATCATAATTTAGGGTGGCAATTATTGAAATAGTTTTATTTTGTATCAAGCTAAGAGTGTTAAAAAACTTCTTATATTATATTTTTATTTTTCAAAGGCAAGTAACATCAAATACATTCGTATTGATGGCCGTACAGCATCTGAGCAAAGGAATTATTTCTGCAGAGAGTTTCAATCTAAGGATGAGTACAAAGTAGCCATTCTGTCAATCACTGCAGCCAATGCGGGGCTAAATCTTTGTGCTGCTAATTTGGTTGTCTTTGCTGAGTTGTTCTGGAACCCTGGGGTAAGACATAATTTTTTAATATTTTAAATAAAAGTGTTCATGTATATAAATAATGATGCATTATATAAATACCATATTAACCCTACCGGGTCGAATTACCGAATATTTCGTTATTGATTTAATTCCTATATAACGAGTTACCGCGTTCTAGGTATTTGGAAAAACTTTAGGGAAGTACTAAAAATAACTAACCAATCGGCGTGTAGCCTAAATAAAAGTCATTGCAAATGGCTGCCCCCATGTTTTGAATTTTATTTGTGTGTGTTTATGTGAAATGTTATGATTCAATGTAAGACGAGTTTCTGATGAACCAAGCACTTGACAGAAAAGTGGAGCTTGGCTTATGTGTTTTATTCTTTTGATTTTTTCAGTATCTAAGTGATAATTTTATCAAGAATACTTTTCTAGGTCAAGTAACACCTATGTTAGAGCTAATCATAGTTGTGTTGTGTGTATGACATGTGTATTGTGTATAGAAAAACATTCCAGACAGAACAAGCAAAATCATAGAATGTCTTATATAGACAATCCATGTGTTGTGAAAAAATATTTTTTCTGCTTAGTGGATCAGCACACAAATGTACAAATTTGGTACTAAATAAAAGATAAACCTATTTTCAACAATTTCTCAAAGTTTCATTCTATTCCAAGCACCACTTTGCATGTCAGTAAAAAATTTTTTTACAGCATGTTTGTTTTTTCTCTTTAATGTCAGGGAACCCATGTATAGTGGAGAGTTAGGCTGGGGGCTTCAGACCCGGTAGGGTTAATTGTGTGTGTGTGAGGAGCTTATGAATATTTCTTTTAACTTTATACTTATGTATGTCAAATAGAGAGTCTTGTTAAGAGTGCATTGGAATATTGTTTTTTAAAATGATAAATTAGATTTTAGTGCAAGCAGAAGACCGTGTTCATCGTATAGGCCAAGCTGATTCTGTGAGTGTTCAATATTTGGTGGCCAGAGGTACAGCTGATGATTACATTTGGTAGGTGCAAATTACAACTATTAATAATAACATTTTCTCTAGCATAAATTCATTTGCTGAATTTACATCCTACAATATATGAGGTAGTAAATTTTTTTCCAACTAATTTCAGGCCTCTTGTCCAGGACAAATTAAACATCCTTAGTAAAGCTGGGCTTACTAGAGATGATTTTTCAGATGCAAGTACTAAAGTTATGCAAACACCAGTAAGCTGATTAAAAAAAAAGTTTTATTAATGATGAATTGAGACTTAATAAATAGTTATTGATGTTGTTAGTGCTATCTTCAAACTTCCACATTAAATAAGTTACACACAGATTTAAAAAAAAATTATAAACTAACTTCAGGTAAAATAAGAGCTTAATTAACTTAGGTTTCATCTCCTTGAAATCACACATATATAGATTTTTTGAAATGAATAATTATGTTGGTGTGATATGAAATTTTTTGGTCACAAATAGAAATAATTTTCCTATAATTTTTACCATCAGGACAACAGCCAGTCAACTATTCTTGACATGTTTAAATCAGATTTTATTGATGAATCACCAGTCCATGCAGGCAGCGGTTTTGAATCTCGTGAATCTGACATGACAGTTTCACTTCAAACAGGTAAATATTAATACAGATTTAAAGATTTTTCTGTTATTTTACTTAAATGAATATTTCATTAAGAAAAAATTTAATGACTGATTAAAAAAAATAATTAGTGGGTTTAAAAGGTATAAAAATTGCTTTATTTCAGAAACACTGAGGAAAACTAGAGACAAAAATGAATCATCTCCAGTCAAGAGGACATCACCATCCAAGAAGAAAACACCAATAAAGTTCAAAGGTCCAAGAACAGAATTGACACCTAATAAACGCCAAGCTAGCCTGACAGATTTTTTTCCAAGTACGCCCCCTAAGAAAATCCTAAGATTGGAGGATGATGCATGTAACAGAGTCTCAGAGGAATCACCCAAAAGCAACACATTAATTGAAAACTCCTGTGAAGTGGCTGGGGATATTAGCCAGGATGACATTGTGGCCTTAGAGAGTCTTGACTGGGATGATGACTTATGATCAGTGCCTGGAAATTTGTGCCTTAAATTTTGGTATTAGTTGAGGGACAAAACAAGTTGGTGACAGAACAGGGTAGACAACATCCCAGTGTTAATTATTGATGATTAACTCATAATTATGAAACAGTTCCAGTAGGCTTTGCTTGCTCTTAGAAAGTTATTACAAACTAGTGTATTACCCGTAAAAAATGACAGAAGTTTTCAAATAAAAATAAATACATTTCAGCTGAAATCTATTTATTTTGAAAAAAATACACTTCAGAATAAAAATTAATTTAATACAGAACTTTTATTTATTTAATTTATTTTTATTCATTTACAAAATCGATCGCAGCGCCACCTAACAGCACTATAAAATAAAATCGATCGCATCACCACCTAACAGCATTACATCCATACAGACAACGGGAATTATGTATATTGATTCTTAGTTGTAAATTCAGTAGAATATTTTAAAACATGCATTAAATTTACCCATTTTGACAGCGGACTACAAATTTCATGGATGACTTAAAGTGTTTACTTTGAAGTACAAGTATATTAACACCTTAATATTTTTGAAGACAAAGTTAGTTAACAGTCACTATAGAAAAATTGGAAATTGATGACTACATCATGTCCAGTGTGAGACCAGCTAAACCAGATATGCAAATATTCAAAGATAAATTTCTACTATACAGAACTTTTTGTATATGGATTGATAACTGATGGATTAAATATTCAATATTTTAGAAATACATTTATAAGAACCTCATAATTTTCTTCCAAGTGAACAACAATGTATAATGTCAAATGAAAATTTGTAAATATGTTTTCTCTTGTCTTGTTGGATATATTCAATGATCTTCAACCCTATCTGCTACTCATATTTTGACTGCCTTAATTTTTGTACTAGATATGATCAAACTGTTAGTATTTATTTTGTACACTTATATAGTGCAGAACACTAGCCTATGACTGGGCTCAGTGCGCTTTACAAACATTTTCTACAACTTGACAAAAGATATTGCTCTCTTGATATTCATAAGAATACACAACATTATGTACAAAGGTCAATACAAAAACGTATATCTGTCATAGACTGGTAGTCAGATGGAGCAAGACCAGCGCACCTCATCCCCTGTCCGCGGAAACAGTTCTCCTGGACAAAAAGAATGTCTTCCGCATAGTCCAAATGTTATTGTGGTCAAGAGATCGAGTGTCAGTTATAATAAAATTATGCATGATATTGGGCATATAAGTATAAGCTGCACACATGTACACATGTATACAGAGCTTTCATACATTAAATTAAACTTTGTAACTAAAATTTTGTTAAAGTAATTTGATTTTTGTTGTTGAAAATCCCTGTTGTACTATGACTAACAAATACACATTGTGTGTGTGTGTGTGTGCCTGCGTGCGTGTGTGAGTGAGTGAGTGATCATACAATATCTTGGCAGCATAATAATTAGAATGCGAAATTGTCAAGGTAATATATCAGTCAGTCAGTTGTTCAAAGTAATGATCCATTAAAAATAACCCAGATAAAATGCCTGATGTATGCACTAAATGATAATTTAAAAAATAATGTATGTACCTTTAGTAGACTGCAAGTTTATGCAAATTATTTATCCTTTTGTGCTAATGCTTGTGACATTACAAGGGCAGATCCTCCATCTCCATTTATCTCCCTTACATTCATTTCATTTCAAGGCTTTGATAGGATTCCTGGACATCCCACCTCTTTTCTCTACTGAGCTCCGCTGTGATCCGCCACATGCACTTTTAAATGACATATGTAATTGTATTTCACTAATCTCCAAATCAAAATTGTCCAATTATATTGCATTGTCTGTAAACTAACATAAAAGAGTGCCATGATTGGATGTGTTAATTTTTGTATTTATTTAATAGAATTCTATAATTAAGCTATTTATTTGTTGTATTAATTTAAAAGAAGCTTACAATTACATTTACTTCAACTTTCTAAATGTTGCAAGCAAGAATTATGCAATTTTTTGGAAATAAATAAATCCATAATAATATGTGGGGCCATGGTTCACCGACAAAACGGCCCCGGACAAAACGGCCCCGGACAAAACGGCCCCGGACAAAACGGCCCCGACAAAACGGCCCCGTACTAAAAGATGGACTAAAAGTAAAATGTCCAATCAAAAATTAAATTCTTATTTTTACTCACCTATTCAGTGTCAGGTTTTGCTAATAATAAACAATAATAATGACATCACAAGAGTGAATTTAATAGGCTTTACGCGAAATGGTACCAATCGTGGCTGTTCGTTGACAAGAAACAATATAATAACATCACAAGATATAATTTTACAATTTTACCACTTTCTTTAAGGGTGAAAAAGTTGACAAACGCTTAAAATAAAAACAAAAAATTAAAGTATTGGTTGAAAAATGTAAACAATTTGTCTGGGGCCGTTTTGACGGGGCCGTTATGTCGGGCCGTTTTGTCCGGAGCCGTTTTGACGGGTCACCGTGGGGCCATTTATCTAGCATGATACTGACCAGTAGTTGACGTTAGTAAAGGTACTGTCCTGTAGAGTGTAGTTGACAGAATGATATTCTACATGGTACTGTCCTGTAGTTGACAGAATGATATTCTACATGATACTGTCCTGTAGTTGACAGATTGATATTCTACATGATAATGATACTGACCAGTAGCTGACGTTAGTAAATGTACTGACATGTAGTTGACAGAATGATATTCTACATGATTATGTCCAGTAGTTGACATTAGTATGATATCACACATGCTACTGTCCAGTAGTTGGCATTAGTATGATATCACACATGCTACTGTCCAGTAGTTGACATTAATATATCACACATGCTACTGTCCATTAGTTGACTTGATATCACATACGTTACTGTCCAGTAGTTGACATTAGTATGATATCACACATGCTACTGTCCAGTAGTTGACATTAATATATCACACATGCTACTGTCCAGTAGTTGACATTAGTTATCATTAGTGTGATATCACACATGCTACTGTCCATTAGTTGACATTAGTATGATATCACACATGCTACTGTCCATTAGTTGACATTAGTATGATATCACACATGCTACTTTCCAGTAGTTGACATTAGTATGATATCAGACATGCTACTGTCCAGTAGTTGACATTAATATATCACACATGCTACTGTCCATTAGTTGACATTAGTATGACATCACACATGCTACTGTCCATTAGTTGAAATTAGTATGAAATCACAAATGCTACTGTCCAGTAGTTGACATTAGTATGATATCACACATGCTACTGTCCATTAGTTGACATTAGTATGATATCACACATGCTACTGTCCAGTAGTTGACATTAGTATGATATCACACACGATACTGTCCATTAATTGACTTGATATCACATACGCTACTGTCCAGTAGTTGACATTAGTATGATAACGTTCATGATGCTGACCAATATGTAACAATTAGATATCCTTCATGAAACTGACCAGTATCCTTTCAAGATACTGACTCGTAGTAATAAGTACAGAATTATTTAGATCTTCTCACAATTAGCTGGATTAAAAAAACTTTTGTTCTGTCTAACCTATGAAACCCCAAAGTTAAAGCATTAGGGGCTTTAGTATCATTTTATTAGAGCAGTGGTTCCTAACCTTTTGGGGTCCATGCACCCCTTCAGATGCCCAAAAAAATTCATGCACCCCCTCATGAAACTTGCAGAAAATGCATAATAAACTATGTTTATTTTTAGGAACATAACAGTTTTGACAATAGGCAACAGGGAATTTAATGAGAGATCTGCTGCTTCTTATGATCAATCAGCGATTTAAATCTGGGGACTGCTTCAGACAAAGCAACTCTCATGTCATCCTCTGCATTCAACTTATTCCTTGCCTTGGTTTTAATCGTCAAAAGTGTGGAGAATCCTGCTTCACAGAGATAGGTTGTGGCAAATGGAAGGAGAGTCAGTACTGCCCTCTTGGCTAGTTGTGGGTAGGAATCTAGCTGGGCGCACCAAAATTCAATCAAGGTATTGCAACTTAAGGCACTTCTCAGTACTTCTCTGGTTCTCAAATCAATCAGGTAATCTTTAGCAAGGTCACTGTCATCAATGTTGTCCAAGTCACAAAGAATTGGATTGCGTATCCAAAGGTCTTTCCTAGCAATGTCTTAACAGAAATACCCATCAAAGGACCATTGCAATGTTGAAAGTGCTCTGAAATTTCCCCTTTGATGTTGTCAGGCAGTGATCCCTCAGTGCTTCCTCCTGAAGCAAATATTACAACTTCATCCAAGAGTGGAAAGTTGGCCAAGTTGGACTTTTCTAGTCGTCGTTGGAATAGTGGCAGTTTTTAAGGAAGGCTTGCAATCTCTCACTAGCATCCATTACAGTCACAGCAGGTCCTTGGAGAGATGTGTTCAACTCATTCAAGATGGAGAAGATGTCAGCCAGGTATGCCAAGTAATGAATGAAATTTGGACAGTCAAAATTGTCAGCAAGGTCACTCTCTTTTTCTCTCAAGAAAATGGCCAGCTCCACTCTCAGTTATACTAACCGAGAGAGTATCCGACCCCAGGACAACAGAGAACCTCAGTGTGGTAGAGCAGAACTTCATGCTCAGAGCCCACCTCCTGACAGAACAACTTGAAGAGGCGGTGTTTCAAGGCATGTGAGCGGATAAAATTTAACTTGGACTGCAGTAGAAGGAACTGACTTCAAGGTTGGAGGTAGAGTTTTGCATGCCATGGCCTGACGATGAAGGATACAGTGTGTAGTGACAATATCTGGACCTTTTTTCTTCACCAGTGCTGAAAATCCTGACTTATTACCAAGTATGGAGGGAGCACCATCTATGCAAATTGAAGAAATTCTTGAAGTCCAGTCAAACTGGTTTTCAGTGAAGAATGCCCTGAGTAGCTGCAGCACATCAGCAGCTTTGGTAGTAGCTAGGAGTGGCTTACAAAAGAGAAATTCCTCCTTCAGCAATCCACTGTGAACATATCTCACAAATACAAGAAGCTTACTGCATTGTGCTACATTAGTACATTCATCCAGCTGCATGCTAAACGGAAAAGGGCTGCTTCTCATCTCGCGCAAGACTTGATCCAGAATGTCTGCAGCCATGTCACTAATCTTGGAATGAATAGTGTCAATGGACTTTCTCAACCTGCTTCCTCTGCTAGTGACCACACATCAGTTCCATCATCTCCAGAGCAAAAGGCTTCACCTAAGTTTCTCAAATGGTGTGGGGCTTCTTGTTCTTTGCAATAAGGTATGCAACCTTGAATGATGCCTCCAGTGCAGGTTTCTGTGACAAAGAAAATCCAAGCTTGGGCAAGGTACCTGAGGCCAAGAAGCGAACTCTCTCCTGCTTGAAGACCTCAACACTGTCCTTGAAATTGGATGGATGGACTTTCTCCAAGGTTCTCGGAGTCTAACAGGCTTCATGTTGTCATTGCACAGGATTTTTCCATAGAGGAAGCACGAAATTCCGAGGAACAAGTAGAGTGAACCGTTCATTTTGCGAAAAAAAAATTCCGTCAATTCTCGACATGCGCAGAACGATGAGCGAACGACTATCTCCTATCTAAGAGGTTGTATATATGGGTGCCATGAACGACTATCTCCTATCAAAAAGGTTGTATATGGTTGCCATTTGACGTGGCATGCTTTGCTTATGGTTTACATTTTCAAATTATCAGTTTTTCTTTCTTTTTTTCTTCTTTCTTTTTTCCTTCTTTTTTTTCTTCCTCTTTTCCTTTTTTTTCTCTCAATCGTTCATGCACCTCCTGGAACCTGCTCATGCACCCCCAAGCATGCACCACTGGTTAGGTACCCCTGTATTAGAGCAAACGAAAATATCGTTATAATCTTATCACATTCAATCGCAATACAGCATATACAGGGAAGTTTAAAATTTAAAAAAATTAATATTTCAGATGAGATGATATGGTAATCGTTTAAAACAGACATTTACAGCTTTCTATAATTCTAATAAACGCAATGTGGCATTGCTTTGACATCAACTGGTTAAATCATTGTTGAGAGAGAAAGAGTGGGGAAAATAGGAGATGGAAAGACTTTTACTTTTACACATTTCATTTCTACAACACAGGGGAGCACACTCGGTACACTGAATAAAATGGAAAGGAGAGGAGAGAACTAAGAAGATCCGGAGATGGAACGTCCAACCAATTTGTTTCTACTTCCTCACAACATTAGATATTCATCAAGATGCGCGGCCTCCCCTACACCCTCAAATCCATTTGACCTCTCTTTCATTCATCAACAGACATTCATCTATCAGACAACACCATTGATACCATTTTCTTTTATGGTGCGGGTGGGCATGTGCAAAGCATCGAAATGCTCGTCACGAGAAGATGAAAAGAAGAAAGTCGACGAGACATGCGGGGATGTGATATTTTATTGTAGAGCTGTCTGCGACAGACGAAATTTTGGCGTTTCATCAGATGTGTAACGTAGAGGAAACGGGGAAATGAATCGAACACAACGACATACCCTTGTTATGTCGAGAGAATGGAGGCTTACAACAAGTGCTCTTGTGTGTGATGACATAGGCAAACGAGAGGTGAATCTGATTTCATCCCAGTCCGGCCCCTCAAGTTTGTTGCCGTTTCTAGCCCCCCCCCTTTTTTTTCCCCAGCTCCTTTTGTCATTCCACGTCACTAGCTGTAGTGTGATGGCCAGAGAACGAGTTCATTGACTGGAAACTCCAATCAAGATCCGAGACGTTGTCAGGTCTAATAACACGGCGTGTGATCACCGGATTTAGAGCAAACGTTTGACGGGCTCTTCTTAAAGAACGGGGCTGCTCCCGCGGTAGTAAACATTTGCTGGGACGTTTATTACGAAAAGTAATATTTTTCTAGACCGGTTGCTGTTTAACATTTTACTCACAAAGAAGCAATAGAATCATGCCTTCAGCCCATGGCATCTTCGTTTATGTCTTTCAAAATTTTCTTAACTTACCTTTCATTCAACTCCTGTAAATCCATTTTGTTCACCGAGACCGATGGAAGGAAACCTTATTTAACACTGTAGCTAAATGATCGTAGAATATTAGTGTTTTCACAGTGTTTTCACAGTGTTTATAACGTGAAGAGTGCAACACTTTTGACACAAAACCAAAGAGTGCTTGCTAATTGTGCTCAAAGTTCAAAGTTGAGGAGGTGAGGCTGATGAGGTGACTCTAAGATTGACATTACCGAAAGGTAGCAACATAACTTATTTTACGGATTGCCAAGTATGTGTCAATACGTGAGCTTCAATTTTTGAGGATGTCAACTGTCCTTTTAACGTTGCAAACTCGAAACAGTGAATTCTTTTGATCCAAGGAAAATAATTTTCAAAATGTATGTAGTGCAAAGTACATATTTTTTTCTTTGTTTTTCCCCCATGTCAGTAGATACTGATTCAGCTGTAAATTATGTCGTTAGCACTAATCAAGATCTGTAAATACAAGGTCTCATAGGTGTTAGTCATACATCATAAATCCGATTTTAGTCCGAACCATTGATTTGAAGGTGTTTTTTCTTCTCAAATTTTGAATCTCACTTGTATAGCTTAGGGGCCGTCCATAAAGTACGTCACGCTCCAGGAGGGGGGTGTAATAAAGTGTGACAGTTTGTGACAGGGGGAGTGGTCCGGCAACGTGTGATGTCACGGTGTTTTCTATTAAATGTTAATTATTTTGTTAATAAAAAAATAAATTTTTGTTCGAAAATGTGACGTACTTTGGTGGTTCCGAGATTTGTGACAGTTTGTGACATGGGGGAGGTAGGGGGTTAAAATGATCATAAGGGACGGCCCCTTAATCGTTATAATGTCAAAATACATTTAAATAAATTGAAGAACAGCTGCTATAAAAGAAGTGGGGATAAGTAATTTAACTCACTTATAAGTTGTTTTCTCCGTTCAAATATAACATTTGATTGTTGTTCTACGTAGCTGCCTGATTGTGTTCGTCAATTAAGTTTTTTTAAGATGCATAAAAAATTACCTTTTATTTTTTATCTACCTCAATGTCTTTTAAAAAAATTGTTGTTTGAAAAAAAATATATTCTAGACCTCTCAGCGTCTGTTTTTGATTGATTTTATTTCTGGCCATGTCCAGCTTCCTAAATCCACCCAGCCCCCCTCTTTTCTCAAACAACCCACAAAACACATTTAAATATCTGCAAGATACAATCATGAAGGGAAATTAATAAACATTCCTCTCCAGTGCCTGGCTTTCTAGAATTATGCATATGCTGTTTTGAGTGATGAACATTCCTCTGAAGATTCTAGCTATAGTGAGATATGTTTATATTATATGCTGTTGTCAGTGATCAAATTTCACATGAAGATTCAAGCTATAGTGAGATATGTTTATATTATATGCTGTTGTCAGTGATCAAATTTCACATGAAGATTCAAGCTATAGTGAGATATGTTTATATTATATGCTGTTGTCAGTGATCAAATTTCACATGAAGATTCAAGCTATAGTGAGATATGTTTATATTATATGCTGTTGTCAGTGATCAAATTTCACATGAAGATTCAAGCTATAGTGAGATATGTTTATATTATATGCTGTTGTCAGTGATCAAATTTCACATGAAGATTCTAGCTATAGTGAGATATGTTTATATTATATGCTGTTGTCAGTGATCAAATTTCACATGAAGATTCTAGCTATAGTGAGATATGTTTATATTATATGCTGTTGTCAGTGATCAAATTTCACATGAAGATTCAAGCTATAGTGAGATATGTTTATATTATATGCTGTTGTCAGTGATCAAATTTCACATGAAGATTCAAGCTATAGTGAGATATGTTTATATTTTATGCTGTTGTCAGTGATCAAATTTCACATGAATATTCTAGCTATATTAAGATATGTTTATATTATATGCTGTTGTCAGTGATAAAATTTCACATGAAGATTCTAGCTATATTAAGATATGCTCATGTTATATGCTGTTCAAATTTATAGCGTATTTGTGTCATGTCTCTGTTGTTTTCAGTAATGAGCATTCCTTTAAAATGTTTAGCTTTCTAGTTATGCCAATGTGTTGTTTTCAATCATTTATTCCTTCACGGCTTCATGACGTCAAGAACCGTATTTTTTTAAAGGATCAATTTAATGCGACAAGATGGTTTCTTCAATTTAAGAAGACGGTAAAATGAGAAGATGTCAGGAGTTTCTTGCTTTTTCGTTTACATAATTTCGTTTCAAATTTTACTGTTGGCTCCAATCTGTCCTATGATATTTTAAAGTTGTTATCGTAATTTGGTGTAACTGTATTACTGTCCCCATTGAGCTAGTATATTATATGTATTTGTTTGATGCTATAAATCAGTCTCGGCTTTAAAATTTTTCATTTCCAGAAATTGAAAACAATAAATGTGTATTTGGGCCCACTTTTTATTTTGTTTTCTTTATTCTTGACGTCGTACTACATGTTAAATGTTGTAGTAAATAGGGCTCAAGAGGCCCACACTACAATCAATATCAATTGACATTTGCGGTCTCCTGAAGTATGCACATTTGCAATTTTGTTTATACCCCTCATCAAAAATTAGTTAGAAGGAAAAAACGTGTTAAAATATATCAGAAAAGCCAGTAATAAGATCGCTTGCTACACCCCATTGAGAAGATACAACTGCTACAAAAAAAAACTTTTGATGGATTACTCATGAATGTAATTGAATGCTAGCAGCTGTTTGGATCGATTTTTAACCCACTTCCTCGTATGTCAGCGAGCTGAAAGTTTGCAGGCAGACTCGTGCCGACGATAAAAATTATCTATCAAAATTTGAGATCAATCGAATGGACTGTTATTAAATTAATGAATTTTTAGATTATCTCTAATTATCTCTGTGTAGCATGTTAATTTTTGTGCTAGTGTCGCGGTGCGTATTATATTGACGATACTTTTTAAAAATATATTCTCGATCTGTAAATGTAAATGCTAGTAATTGCTAGTCTGTCTCGCGGTGCGCATTATATTAAACATGTTTTTATAACTCTTTTCCAGTGATCAATCGAGCTGAAATTTAGCAGGCAGTAGTTTTTAACGCAATTTCCCATGAGAAAAATTGCGTTTATATATTCGAGATGTCTGTGCTGTCTGTTCGAGCTTGCACAAGCAACTCCTCCTAAAGCCATACCAGATATAGGGTTCGGTTCTTTTGCAAATATGTTAAGAAGGTCCCAAGAATGTACACGGGCCAAAAAAATTACCGAAAAGGTTTACTAGATTTCTTGGAAAAATTAAAAAAACCTGGAAAAATATATCAGTATTTTGTCAATTTCTCGCCAACCATAACATCTATCGGGTTGAAACAAACGCCAAACGATAGATAAACATATTTAGAAAAATGTTCAAGAAGGAATTTTTGAAAAATCTCTTTTGGTTCGACTCCCGTAATTTTAGCAGGAATTTGTTTTGTTTAGTATCACAATTATTGATTTAAAATAACTTTGAATGTAATCTAGAATGAAAGTTAATTGGGTTTTCACGCTTTGTGAATGCTAATGTTAGACTGTTGCGTGGTGCGCATCACATTGACACATTCTTGGTTTGACTCTAGAATGATTTCCCTTGAATAAAAAAAATCGGACATTCTTTGTTGGAAATTGTGTTTAAATACTCATTCGAGTTTTAATTACTTGTTTAAAAAAAAACAACAAACAACTATACATCCTTTATATCTGAGACATAACTACAATTTTGGATTTTTGGATTGTCGTGCGATGCGTATTTATAATGAACATACTTTAGTTATGTCTCGTAAATAAATGATTTATAGTAAAAAACTTTGTGTTTTTTAATTATTTTTTTAATGTGTCTAATTAGTAAAAAATGAGCCGATTTGAGAAATTTTAGATGAAAGTTGAGTTTGGACAGAGCATTCAAAACCCGTCTCTCATTTCATGTTTAATAAAAATAATTCTGAGAATGTTTAGTGCACGTTTTTCCCCCTGCATTGTCCTAAACGCCCATGACTTTGAATCTATTTTTAAACTTGAAATTAAAAAAAAATTGATATAGGCTTGCTCTTTGTGACCATCGGTTTATGACCGCTATTCAATTTATTACTGAAGTAGTATAGTAAATAAATAGTTAACATAATTTTTAAAAAAAATATACACACGCAGACACACACACAACCACACACACAAACACACGCACGCTCGCACGCACACACACACAGCACGCACAACACGCACGCACACACACATAAAAGCCAAAATTTCCAATTAGCACGAAGACCTCTTCGGCTGATCTCCTGTTATGTGTAGATATTTCGAAAAATTAAATTTACGTCAATGTCAAAACAGGACAATACATATTGAATTTATCAAATCTTTTACCCCCTCCACTTTCTCACGGGAGACTTTTAAACCTTCATTTTTAGGTATTTCTTTTTCCACACTCTGTTTATTGTCAAAGTTTTGGGGAAAAAATTAAACACAAGTCCTAAGACTAACCTACATGTCTATTTTTGTGCAGCCAAACAATGGAATTCTCTACCATCACACATCCGTAGTATTCCAACTACCAAGTCCTTCAAGACTGCACTTAAAACGCATCTTTTCAAAATGTATTTACACAATTAATGAAACGACATTTGTTTTTAATGATTAGCGTAGCTTATGTGTTATGTACTGTCCTTTATGTTGTTATTATGGTATGAATGGTTATCTAATTATTATATGTATGTTATGATCTCCATGTAAAGCGTTGTGAGCCCGGTTCCTTACTGGGATACAGCGCTATATAAATTATCAATTATTATTATTATTATTATTATTATTGTCTTTACAGCAGTTTTTTTTGTTTTTTTTTAAAGTCCCATAACCGATGGTCGTAGGGGGTCCTAATGTTTCCGTTAAACTTACTAGGGGCTTCATAGACAGTGGGTAATTTAGATTAATTATGGTCACGTGTTCCCTGAGGACCAATTCTCACACCATCTGATAGCAATAAGACCATACGAATTCTACCTTACTCTAATACCTCCCACACACAGCCCAAAATATATTTGAAATCCCTAACCCGAACCATACATAACATTAACTCGGATATCCAACTAATTGCACGCGTATATTTTGAATAAATGGAAAGAATTCTGTGCCCCTTATAGAGTCCTCGCTACTTTGCTTAGCCCTTGGGAAGCCCCCTCGTCGTCTCCCCTGCGTCCACCACTTCTTACTGATTCTGTCCATTCGAACATTTGAAAGTGCCGCAATGATATATGCATTTTTAAAATTTGAATTTATCCTTATTTTTTTGTTTACTAATCCCCTATCATTAGGACAACAGGAAAGTGTGGCATTGCAAAATTAGCTTTAAAAATGTCCCCACAAAGAAACTTGAATGTCTGCGCAAGACTGAAATTTCTCCCAGAAATTTTGAGAGTCAACGCAGAGCCCGTTAGAGACTGACAAAATCCGATCTGCCATTGACCCGGAGACGTGACACAAATCCTAAGACGAGGCTAGACTAGTCTCCTTATAATAGCGTCTGCTAAAAGCAACACGTTAAGAGCAAATCAGAAATAAAGGAAAAGCTCTACAGTTTTAAAGACAAAACATACAATTCCTGTTTGATTAAGAATAAATTGTGAATCCTATTTTATATGCACAAGGGATTACAGTTAAACATTTAAATGAGTTAGAACACATGCCGCCTTACAAAAAATCCACATTCCATCACAAAGATTTGAAAAGTAATAAGAAAAACCCGTAAAAAACCAAGTTTTTGACGATAAATCCTTTATGTACGAGAAGTAATTAAAAGAATGTTCATTATAATACGCAGCGCCAGACCATCCAGAAATACAAAATTGCAGTTGTGTCGTAAAACATGTTTAATATAATGCGCACCGATCAGGAATATGTTTATAAAAAGAGCTGTCAATAAAATACGCACCTTATTGCGCGACAGAAAGGTTGTTCAATATAATACGCACCGCGACGCTCTATCTCAAAAAATAGCATGATACATAGGAATAAATAAAATAATCTAAAAAATCAATAATTTAATTACGGTACATGCGATCGATCTGAAATTTTGATACATTGTTTTTATCATCGATACGAAACTGCCTGCAAAATTTCAGCTCGCTATCTTGCGAGCAAGTGGGTTAAAAATCGATCAAAAGTTTTGGCGACAAGGGCGGGCGGTCGGTCGGTCGGTCGGGCGGCCGCAGACACCACGAGTTAATATAAAGGATTTAATAAAACAATCCCGTAAAAACAAAGTTTTTGACTATAAATCCCTTATATATGAGACATAACTAACAGTATTGATTATTTTCAAACATTTACAGACTGAATCTGTCTTAACTCAACTTTGCATCATAACCCTAGTGGGGGGGGAGGGGTGGGGGGAGGGGTGGGGGGGGAGAGGGGAAAAGTCTGGTCACCGATTCGCTTGACCGAGCTCAGAGTGACACGTAAAATGTAAACAAAAGCGCCCGTCGCTTCGTTGGGTCGCCTCAATGCGTCAGCTCAAAATTTCACGTGGCAAAAAAACAATAACAAACAGTGAATTTTGAATTACATACCTCATATAAGGATAAACTAAAAATGCATTAATTTAATTACGGTACGTTCGATCGATCTGAAATTTTGATACGATGCATTGTTAGGTCAGACGGGTCCGTGTGCCAAATTTCAGTTCGATCGGATCATGGGAAGTGGGTCATTTTTGACTTCTGTTTTTCCGCCCGCCCGCCCGCCGAGCCCAAGACAGAGAGAGACGGCCGCGAAGTTAATATAAGGGATTTAATAAAACAAACCCGTAAAAACAAAGTTTTTGACTATAAATCCCTTATATATGAGACATAACTAACAGTATTGATTATTTTCAAACATTTACAGACTGACACCGAGTGATGTCCCTTGTCTTTAATAAATGGGGGTGGGATGTGAGGGGGTGTCGGCACGACGGTCGGCGTCAACACGACGGTCGGCGTCAACTCAAACTCACGTGAAACGGGAAGAAAAAAACAATAACAAACAGTGAATTTTGAATTACATACCTCATATAAGGATAAACTAAAAATGCATTAATTTAATTACGGTACGTTCGATCGATCTGAAATTTTGATACGATGCATTGTTAGGTCAGACGGGTCCGTGTGCCAAATTTCAGTTCGATCGGATCATGGGAAGTGGTTCATTTTTGACCTCGGTTATTTCTGCCCGCCCGCCCGCCGAGCCCAAGACAGAGACGGCCACGAAGTTAATATAAGGGATTTAAAAATACACTCATGCTTTACGTGTGTGACATGATGTTAGGTTTACATGACAATGTTCAATAAAGATAAAGTAGAAATATAAGTGAATATCGATGGAAATGTTTTTGTTTGTAATTAAGCAATGTGTTTGCCTACACTACATTATGATTATGTCACTATTATCTCGCGTTCACTATTACGAGAGGTAAACTTTTGATAGTTATCGTTTCGTTTTTCAGTGAAAAATTTTTAGGCGGCCGTGGCAAAAGTAAATTTTTTTAATGCGGCCGTCAATAGCCCAAAGGTTGCGCACCCCTGGTCTAATAGATGATCTTTCAAAAGGCTTAGATAATAGATACAATATTAATAAAGTTCACCACGCAAGTTTAGGGGCCGTCCATAAAGTACGTCAGGCTCCAGACGGGGGGGAGGGGTTGTAAGAAAGTGTGACAGTTTGTCACAGGGGGAGGGGGTCCGGCCTTGTTGGACGTCACGGTGTTTAATATTAAATTTTAATTATTTTGTTATTAAAAAAGGAATTTTTGTTCGAAAGTGTGACGTACTTTAGGGGGGGGGGTCCAAGAATTGTGACAGTTTGTGACAGGGGGAGGGGGAGTTAAAATGGTCAAAAATAGCTTGACGCACTTTATGGACGGCCCCTTACGTAAAAACACAAATACTTTGGCATCTCTGGTCCCATACATAATTGGATCTACCGTAGATTTCCTTGTAGGTAGAGAAAAAACTGTAATAATGGATTTAAAGCGGCACCAATAACGGTTAACAAAAGAGTTCCACAAGGAACTGGCCTAGCGCCCCTACACTTCCTAATTTATATGAATGATTCACTTAACAGAATCTCATCAGGAACAAAAGTTTGGCTATTTGCTGATGATTGTATAGAATATATAACAATTAAATCAGAACAAGAAAGTGAAATCTTAGAAAAAAGACCTATAAGATGAATTAATAAAATGGGAAACTAATTGGAGTTTGTATTTCCATTAATAAAAGTGTTAACAGTTAAGAGTAACAAAGAAAAAGAAACAAATTAATGCAATTTTTTTCATTCATGTTAAACAACTCATACAAACTATAGATGCAAAATATTTAGGAGTAATAATAAATAACAAAATTATCACGCAATCCTCATCTGAATGAAATAGTTTAATAAGAAAAACCCGTAAAAAACCAAGTTTTTGACTATAAATCCTTTATGTACGAGAAGTAATTAAAAGAATGTTCATTATAATACGCAGCGCCAGACCATCCAGAAATACAAAATTGAAGTTGTGTCGTAAAACATGTTTAATATAATACGCACCGATCAGGAATATGTTTATAAAAAGAGCTGTCAATAAAATACGCACCTTATTGCGCGACAGAAAGGTTGTTCAATATAATACGCACCGCGACGCTCTATCTCAAAAAATAGCATGATACATAGGAATAAAAAAAATAATCTAAAAAATCAATAATTTAATTACGGTACATGCGATCGATCTGAAATTTTGATACATTGTTTTTATCATCGGTACGAAACTGCCTGCAAAATTTCAGCTCGCTATCTTGCGAGCAAGTGGGTTAAAAATCGATCAAAAGTTTTGGCGACAAGCAAGCAAGCAAGCAAGGTCCGCCGCAGACACCACGAGTTAATATAAAGGATTTAAAAATCGAACAAAGCCTTAGGCTCTCTAAAAAGAAATGTAACAGACGCAGCATCTATGCAGAACATACTTTGCCCTACACTAATCCATGGCTAGTCTTGCATTTTTATTATATTTTTGAATGTTGATAGTGTGTTGATTTGTTCAGGCAAAACATTCCTCGCCAAATGCCAGCCGGGAAACAGAGAGTATCTTTATGTCCTTTGTTGTGGCAAATGAACACGAAATGTTTTTATCGCCATGTCTATCCGAGCGTTGTATTACATTGTTGTGTTCTATTTCCAAGTTAGAATCGAATGACTTTTGTATTATTATTTTTTTGCCTTTTGTTCTTCTATATTCAAGTGTTTCTAGGTTTAATGATTTGTCAAATGTTGCTAATCTTTTCATTCGGGAATATTCATTTGTCATGAATATTGCTACTCTTTTTAAAAATTTGTTCTAATGTATCTTTTCTTTTCAGGGGTAATGGGTCCCATACAGAAAATGCATATTCTAGTATAGATCTATATATAGCCAAGTCATGGTGTCCAACGGGTAGCACAAACCAGAGCTAAGAGCTCTGAACCATCGGATGGACCAAACCAGAGCTAAGAGCTCTGAACCATCGGATGGACCAAACCAGACCTAAGAGCTCTGAACCATCGGATGGAACAAACCAGAGCTAAGAGCTCAGAACCATCGGATGGACCAAACCAGAGCTAAGAGCTCTGAACCATCGGATTGAACAAACCAGAGCTAAGAGCTCTGAACCATCGGATGGACCAAACCAGAGCTAAGAAACTGACGAAAACTAACAATGCTCAAGATTTTCAATTTAATACTTACTCGAGGGTAATAAAAGCTCTGTGGCAAGCGAGACATTTTGTCATTCAGGGTGAGCCGAACCGCCCCCACCCCACCCACGCCGAATGGCTTGGACATGGTATTGACAGGCCCAAAAAATAGCCAGTCCAAAATAAAAAAAAAGCATACAATTTTAGATAGGCTTTGTTCCCATACGGAAGGGAACAGTTAATAGAATCACGTTGCCACCCAAATACGATTGCCCCCTCCAATCCTAGTGTCAGTTAAGTTGCCCATATCTACGCAGTCTCCTCCGTACTTTCTTAAATTTGGTACAAACTTCCCCAACGTAAAGGGAAGGAGAACGACATCGGAGCATCTTGGGTTAACGGGGTTTTTCAGGCCGTGTCTCATTGTGACTTGTAATGTTATTTACAAGCTTTGTTCCCTTTCGGATGTCGTGGAATTAGCATTATCTTCTCATTTGTTAGACTCTGGTAGCAGCATAGCTGTGACACGTCTTTATGTCCAGGGAGTTCCTTTAACAGATTCAGCGGCTTTAAGCCTTTTGTTGGATGCATGCAAGTTCTGCAGAAAATATATCCCTATACTTTTATTGAAAACACAAAGTGCAATACACTAATAATGGGGTGGAGGTGTTTTCGAAGGAGAATAATGCTTATGATAATAAATGGCATGGAACACGAAAAGTTGCACAACAATGGAAAATAAATAATTGAGATTATGCCTAAAACTACAGTGGAAATGAGTTGAAGTTTTCAAATAATATTAATTAAACCATAGATATATTCCTATAAAATCGTCCAATTGCGTGGCTCAAAGCGGAACGTGCGGAGAGGGAAAGGAGCTAGTCACAATGAATATTGTGTAGTCAATAGCTAGCAGTATGGTTGTGTAAACATTAAATATCATTTTACTGAACAGCGGACCTCAGTAAAATATGTGTAGACAAATCAAATTGATCAAAGAATAGTAGTTATCTACATGCTATACATAATTGTTGTCCTTAAGTCAATGGCCTTGGTCAGTGCCAAAATTGACAAGATAATATTTATGATTGTTTATTTTTAAAAATTAATGCCGATATGATTGATTAAAAGTCACGCACGGAGGTTCCTAAACGGAATAATCTATTTTCATGAGAGACATAAAAAAATGACGGAAACATTTTACTCCGCTACTTACTAGGGGCCGTTCATAAAGTACGTCACGCTCCAGAGGGGGGAGGGGGTGTAAGAAAGTGTGACAGTTTGTGACAGGGGAGAGGGGGGGTCTGGCCATGTGTGACGTCACGCTGTTTTATATTAAATTTTGATTATTTTTTTAATAAAAAAACAACAACATTTTGTTGGAAAGTGTGACGTACTTTAGGGGGGGGGACCGAGATGTGTTACAGTTTGTGACAGAGGGGAGGGGGGGGGTAAATATGGTCAAAAATAGCGTGACGTACTCTATGGACGGCCCCCTATTAATTGAAGAGACCTGTTCTAATTTTGTTTCTGTTCAAATACCGACGTTATTTAACATCAACATAAAATATCATCAACATGAAATAGTAATAATAACATCAACATAATTTTTACTATTTCATTTTTTTTTCTGAAGTACGAATGATTTTAAAAACAAAATAAATTTATTGAAAATTATTTCAATACTAAATCTTATAGTATCTTTAAACATGGTTGCCTGAAGGGATTATACTCAAATAAGATGTGGAATTGGATGACACTTTCCCTCCAAACATAATTAAAAATAGTGCCATTTTGATTTTAGCCTACATTACATTTTACAGCAAAGTTTGTCCTGTGATATCCGAAGTCAATGTGGATATCAACGCCTAGAAATAAGAAATGAAAAGGAGAACAAATCTCGGCGTCTCTGATGTGACACGAAGAGACGAGCCTTTAACGTTAGACGGCTGACCAATGGAAGCCGTATATATATTCCTGGTCTCTGTCAGACAGGTCACTTGACAGAGCTGAAGATCGCTTCCCATCAATTCAGTGGCCCCCAGACGAAGGGCCACTGACCCATGCTGGCTTGCTGTGGTCCCATGATCCGCACATGACAGAGCTGGATCGCACGGTGAACGTACCCACAGCGGGTCGATATGGAATACTCTCCAATTTCTCATGGACAATTCCTCGAGCCCGTTGTGATAAAAATGACTTAATTAAGTATTTGAGTGATATTCCCTTGGCTATCAATTGAAATATATCCGTTACTATTGAAAGACACTTGGTCTAAAGATGATGTAAGTCTGTTTGTGTTTGATGGAACACAATTTGAGCCTTTTATATCAACAGCGACTAATGAACTTTACACCTTAACGCTCTAATACCCTTCACTGGGATGGTCTTAACATATTTCACAATGATTTATTTCCCCCCTCCCCCACAATAATGGAATAAGGTTAACATTTTCCTCTAGCATTGTCTTTCCGCATATGTATACAATTCTATCCTTTCAATTTATCTCCCCTTTCGAGAGTTCTCTTCCCTTAATTTGTTTCTTCGCACACTTTGTATCCACAAGTCTGGAGCAGGACATAATTCCATTAGCCCCAGTAGCCTCCCGTGATTAGTCGACGTTCACCTAGCATGTGACATCGGCGTCACGAGGAGAGCCACCACAGTAAACAGTCGGTCTGTCTGTTGGAAGGAACAACTCAACACATCGGGGTCAGTTTCTATTGGTGTTGAGAGTGGAAGTGGGTAAGGGGGAGGGCTTGGGAGCGCTAGTAACAAGGCAATCGAAGGATCGATACTTTTGAGAGTAGGCATCGCAGACAAACAGTCTGATAACTTATTAGTAGACGCCATAAGAGAGGGAGACAGAAAATTCAGCCGACAGACGGCGTAAAGTCTCCAGATTGTATCGTAGATGAAAGTATAAATATGTAAATTTGGCACCCGAAGCTCCAAAGTTGTCTATATATTATAGTATGAAATCTGACATCAGAACTGCGTCTACGTGTACACATAAATTTATTTATCTTAAATGTGTCTTTTTCCTTTTACCAATTTCTTTATTTAAAAAAATCACGATTTAGATAATTCACATACATTATAATATTGTATTAATTTTTGTGTTCAAATAATATTTGTAGTAAAGTCTCCACTTAAGTATAATAAAGAATTGACCCATGTCCAGGGAAGAGAGGGGCGGGAGTTTAGCTTCCACCACTTGGCGGGAGGGAGGTTAGATGCCCCTGGATGGGGTCACCCCTCTTCATTATGCCGTCTTCTTTTCCGTGATTAAATTATCGCTGTCCACATCCTAACAAATTTACACGTCTGATTGAATCACGCTTGTGGTTCAGTTTGTTTAAAGCCCTGCTAGCCAGCTTCCCTTGTACGGTGGTCCAATGTCATGGCATCTTATTTTGACAGCTCTACCATTCCCCCTGAAATCACTCCCAATGACTGAAAACAAAAATATGAACAGATGTATGGCATTAGATCATCGCCCTTGGATGCCCCTTGGCATCGCTTTCATTTACTGAAGACAACTCTAAGAGCAGACATGAGTCATAAGGTCATCTCCCCCTGACTTTCCCTTGGGTTATTGCCGTGATGTCAAAATTCTTGTGGTCTTGTACAACACTTCATTTTAGATTTGTGTATCAAGTTGATTATTCTTTAAAGAATTATCTTAAAGTTAAAATACAATTTAAGAAAATATATTTCCTCTAATCTGTCTTAGTTGCTCTATTAAAATATATCCACTATTCGGCCAAGTCAATTCTAATACGTTATGTCGCATTTGTTTTACAAGATTTTTGTTAAACATAGCTGCTAGAGTTGTAAGTAATAAGTAAACAAGTCAAAATTCATACGCGAAAGGGTAGAATCTGAAGTGATAAACCAAGAGGATGCTCTAGGCCAGTGCTTCTCAAACTTTTTAGTATGGCGGACCGGCAGGAATTTTTTCAATTGCACCAGGGACCGGTGCACTATTTTCCCTGTACTGACATGGTAGCGAAATGTAATTTCTTTCTTTCTTTCATTTTATGTACTTATTGCCGAAAAATTGACTTGTATTAGTGGATGAAAATGGAGGATTATAATTTGATTTTTCGGTCCTTTTTCTTTGATAACTTCTGTGGACCTGCGGCGGATGGCCCACGGACCTGCACCGGTCCGCGGACCACCACTTTGAGAAGCACTGCTCTAGGCGGCCCAGGCCCCCTCCCTGTTGTTCAAGGTGAGGTGGAAGGTAGAAAACAACGATGGTGTCCCAAAAAATTAAAAACAAAACAAAAACAGCTTTCAGCTAACAATATATCTAACTCTAAACCTAACTCTAAACCTAACTCTAAACCTAACTCTAACGTTCGATCTGATAACTTCCCCGTTGAAACACATGATCAAGTGGGGTGGAGCTGCAATCAGGCTATGGGGAGAAAAAAGTTATTGAAAGGGTTTGTTTGTTCGTTTTGGAGGGCATTTTGCCGATACGTCCGTTGCTTTCTTGCGTCTTTTTTAGGCTAACACATATCCTATGCAATAACCATTTAAACACAAAAGCAAACCCCAACTCCAACCCTAACGTTCACCATCACCCTAAACATGACTCCCAATATGATAAACTTTCACATTTGAACACAAAACCTAAACCTAATCTTATAAATATTTCAAATCCTAACCTTCGATACGATAAAAATTCAAGTTTAAACACAGAAGCTAACCCTCACTACTGTAGTGAACAAAACAACATTGACATCGTGTTATTGCAGTGTTGTCTAAGCAAGAGCCTTGGCCACAAGCTTGACCAATCGGATAGAAATGTTTACATTGTGAGCACTGTGGGCTTGGTGCTACACATCGTGGAGGGATGATGGGGTAGGGATGACCATTGGATGGTTTGGCTTGTGGGAGCCCGACTAGTAGACCTTGTAATGACATATATTATTAAATTGTTCCCCAAACAAAGAAGACAAACAGACTTTCAACAATTCAGCTCATATAAGTAATATTGAAACTCGACAAATAAGTTGTGTGTCCACAGCAAGCATAATCTCTTGCACCGTCTCGTAGAAATGAAGTCTTTTTGGCCGAGTCGCTTAATTTACGTAATGCTCAGTGGCGCCATGAGAGACAGAGATGAAACTCCATGGTGTCACCCCATCTACACTTTCTCGTCGACCACTTTCAGTAATGACTGCTTTGGCGACATTCTGGCTGGTTAAACGTTTATCTGGGAGAAATTCTGTTCTGGTAGCACCTTTCTTTACGGCACTATATTCTTGGGTTTAAATTAGATGTGTAATGAAATAACCAGATGTCGTGAGGATATAATACCCTCCTGGAGTGCTCTTATCAAACTCTACGTAACGCCATTGTTTGGCTTCATTACGCCTGCAGATTCCTAAGTTTCTCACATAAGTGTAGTTATAAATTTGATCCCCTTTGTACTAAGCTCATTGCTCCAACTTTTAAGAGCATGTATTGCAGGTACTTCGAACTCGGCGATAGCGCACAAAATAATGTTGACAGAGTCAATAACTACAGGAAATGTAAAAATAATAATTTAAAACAAATTTTCTATTTACATGAGATCGTGAACAACACCGGTGCGTTGAAGGATTGGTTAATTTATCACATGAATCGTTAATTTATTGTTAATAAACCAGAACAAAACATGAAAACGACCACACTATCAACATTCAAATCTGTAATAAAAATACACATAAACCATCGATAAACATAGGACGCAACAATCTTAAGTATATAAGGAGGGTCTTTAACATATAAGATAATAAATAAACCCTGGACTATCTGATCATATCACGACGAAGAACTGTTTATTGTTACCCGTTTAGTTACCGTCAATTAAAAAAAAAGTTAATTGATATCAATTTTTTGTATGTTAAAGAGATTAAAGCTAAGTCATTTTTGTGTCGTCCATTCTATTTTTTGACTTTCACAAAACTGCGATAAAAAACTCGGCTAAGGGCAATCCAACTTTTACAGTATCTATATATATATAATCCACCTAAACAAGTATGTGCAAGTAAGCATGACGAATGACCTTTGACAAATCACAGTTGGCAAGCTAGTGGGATGAAAAGAAAGGAAAAAGGGGCGCAACGATGCTTCTTGCATACACTTGCGTTGTTCCTTCACAGAATAACATATAATTCATAGTGTAGTGGTTATCATGTCCGCCTTGCACGCGGAAAGTCCTGAGTTCAAGCCCCAGCGTGAACATTTTATTATTTTGATTTTTAAATATGTTTGTTTCTGCTTTTATTCCATTACTTCGTGCTGCTGTTTGTGTCCTTTCTCTCACCCCACCCCCTTTCTTTGCACTATCTAAGATGAGCATGTCTGCGGCGTATCGTATGCTACGGCGCAGGTCGAATCTCATATTTTATAATAAAAGTAAACAGAAATTTAGGGTGAGAATGAGAATAAACAGAACTATCAAAAGGCTTGGACAAAAATGATCAAATAGATACAATATTACTAGACTTCTCAAAAGCATTTGACAAAGTTCACCACCTTAGTTTACTTAAAAAACTTAACTACTTTGGAATCTCAGGTTCCTTACATCACTGGATCCAAGACTTCCTTTTGGGCAGGGAGCAAACTGTAATAATTAATGGATCTAAATCTGCACCAATAAAGGTTAACTCAGGAGTTCCACAAGGAACTGTGCTAGGTCCCTTACTCTTTTTAATTTATATAAATGATTTACCCAACAACATCTCAACAGGTACAAAAGTTAGGCTATTTGCTGATGATTGTATAATCTATAGAACAATTAAATCAGAACAAGATGGCAAAATTTTACAAAAAGACTTAGATGAATTGATAAAATGGGAAACTAACTGGAGTATGTCTTTCCATCCAGAAAAGTGTCAACTGTTAAGAGTAACAAAGAAAAAGAAACAAATAAATTCAAAATATTACATTCATGGAAAAGAACTGACCCAAACTAAAGATGCAAAATACTTAGGAGTCTTAATAAATGAGAAACTATCATGGAATCCCCATGTCAATGAAGTTATTAAAAAATCAAACAAAACCTTAGGCTTTATAAAAAGGAACTTTAACAAATGTAATAGAGATATAAAACTAAAATGCTACCTCACTTTGGTGAGACCTGCACTAGAATATGCATCTTCTGTATGGGACCCATCCACCAAAGAAAACATTGATAAACTAGAACAAATTCAAAAAAGAGCTGCCAGATTCATTACTGGAGAATATTCGAAACTGACAAGAGTAACACCATTAGTTAAATCATTAAACCTTGAAACACTAGAGGATAGAAGAACCAAGAGCAAAGTAGTAATCATACATAAAGCAATTAATTCTAATTTAGAAATACAACACAAAGATAACTTAATACAACCCTCAGATAGACATAAGGATAAAAACACCTTTCTTATTCCGTATGCAAGAACAAACACATACAAGTTTTCCTTCTTCCCGTCCGGAATTAGGGCGTGGAATGGGTTGCCTGAAGAATCCAGGAAAACCAACACTTTATCAACATTTAAATCTCTAATAAAAATGCAGGACTAAACACAAACCATAGATAAGCGTAGGACGCAATAATCTTCTGTATAGAAGGAGCGTCTGTAAACAGATAAGATAAGATAAACAGACCAGTCACGAGTCCTCTTAATGACTATTCGGCCTAGACTATAGATAATGTCTTAATAAAATATTCGGATTGGTGATTTGTTTTCAAAGACTACGCAGCTTTAATTTTGTCCAATACCCGTTACCATTAGAAATCTCCATAAATCACGTTAACATAATATTACCTGTCTGTTTTAAAAAACAAACAAAATATGAATCCACACAGCCGTCCACAACATCAATCTAAAGATATAGTAGTTAATAGATCGTGAGAAACGTAGCACCCACTTGTTTGACGTCTTCGTGGGTAAGCTCGAAAGACTTGGGGGGTAAGGTGACAGTGCAGTGGTTCCCGAGCCACGTGATTGTTGACGGCAATGAAAAAGCAGACTCCCTGGCAAAAGCAGGGGCGGCCCTGCCCCAACCAGACGTCCCTGTTACTTACCTCGGGGCTAATACCTGGCTAATGGATCATTTTAGGAGCAAGTGGTACCAGGAGTGGGCTGACAACACGACAGCCAGGGTTCTTTTCCGCTAACATGCCCAGGCCAAGTCGTTCAGATCAGTGGTGGAGCATGAATCGCAAACACCAGAGTTTAGTGACTCAAATGAGAACAGAGCACTGCCCAACCATCTCGTACTTTCACAGGCTAGACCACAACAGGGACTCGAACTGCCGTCATTGCAGCCAAGCCCCTGAGACAGTCTTACACCTGCTGACGTCGTGTCCCACGCTAGACATAGCCGGGGAGTTTAGGGAGGCAAAAGAGTCCCACGTTAAGACAATGTTATACGGCACTGCTCAGCAGATGGAGCAGGTTGCCCAGGTATTAGCCAAGGCCTTAAGAGACTAGTCTCAGGCCTACAGAATATGTGTTTAGTTTAGTAGTTAATAGATAACCACCTTTAAATATGCTGATTTTTCTGTCATTTGAAACGTATATGATTAACTAAACAAATTTGAACCACATTTTTATGAAGTTGTGTTAAAAACTTAATTGAAACCTTAAAAAAAAGTAAACAAAAAATTTTGGTGACTAATAATTTGATTGATGTATTCCAGTGATACATAAAATAATGACTGAGAACCCCTGCTTTAGATGGAGTCAAAGTTTCATTGGCTTTTCATGCATAACATTTTTTAATCCGTAAAAAAAGATCAATCGTATTGCATATATTTGTGTGAGTGTGGAAGGGGCGAAATTATTGATTTACTCTTGGGACGAGATCTCGGAAAATGTGTTCTAAATGTTAGATTGTTAAATCGTTCATGAAACCAAGTCAAGGATGTCTTCCAGACTCAGCTTTCATCTCTTTGAGATTCACGCGTTAAAAAAATTCTTAAAATAGTGTCGAAGAAAACGCGAAGACGAGACAACGCCAAAACAAAAAGTCTTATTGAGTTAACCCCCAACATCCCCTATAACCCTCACTGATACCCTGACCTATAACCCTCACTGATACCCTCACCTATAACCCTCACCGATACCCTCACATATAACCCTCACTGATACCCTGACCTATAACCCTCACTGATACCCTCACCTATAACCCTCACTGATACCCTCACCTATAAACCTCACTGATACCCTCACCTATAGCCTATAACCCTCACTGATACCCTCACATATAACCCTCACCGATACCCTCACCTATAACCCTCACTGATACCCTCACCTATAACCCTCACTGATACCCTCACCTATAACCCTCACTGATACCCTCACCTATAACCCTCACCGATACCCTCACCTATAACCCTCACTGATACCCTCACCTATAACCCTCACTGATACCCTCACCTATAACCCTCACTGATACCCTCACCTACAACCCTCACCGATACCCTCACCTATAACCCTCACTGATACCCTCACCTATAACCCTCACCGATACCCTCACCTATAACCCTCACTGATACCCTCACATATAACCCTCACCGATACCCTCACCTATAACCCTCACCGATACCCTCACCTATAACCCTCACTGATACCCTCACCTATAACCCTCACCGATACCCTCACCTATAACCCTCACTGATACCCTCACATATAACCCTCACTGATACCCTCACCTATAACCCTCACTGATACCCTCACCTATAACCCTCACTGATACCCTCACCTATAACCCTCACTGATACCCTCACCTATAACCCGCACTGATACCCTCACCTATAACCCTCACTGATACCCTCACCTATAACCCTCACTGATACCCTCACCTATAACCCTCACTATATCCTTCACCTATGACCCTCACTGATACCCTCACCTATAACCCTCACTGATACCCTCACCTATAACCCTCACTGATACCCTCACCTATAACCCTCACTGATACCCTCACATATAACCCTCACCGATACCCTCACCTATAACCCTCACCGATACCCTCACCTATAACCCTCACTGATACCCTCACCTATAACCCTCACCGATACCCTCACCTATAACCCTCACTGATACCCTCACATATAACCCTCACTGATACCCTCACCTATAACCCTCACTGATACCCTCACCTATAACCCTCACTATATCCTTCACCTATAACCCTCACTGATACCCTCACCTATAACCCTCACTGATACCCTCACCTATAACCCTCACCGATACCCTCACCTATAACCCTCACTGATACCCTCACCTATAACCCTCACTGATACCCTCACCTATAACCCTCACTGATACCCTCACCTATAACCCCCACTGATACCCTCACCTATAACCCTCACTGATACCCTCACCTATAACCCTCACTGATACCCTCACCTATAACCCTCACTGATACCCTCACCTATAACCCTCACTGATACCCTCACCTATAACCCTCACTGATACCCTCACCTATAACCCTCACTGATACCCTCACCTATAACCCTCACTGATACCCTCACCTATAACCCTCACCTATAACCCTCACCTATAACCCTCACTGATACCCTCACCTATAACCCTCACTGATACCGTTATCTAACATTTGTAGCAGTCTGAGACGTGTCAAACATCTTTTTTAGAATGTCAGTAGTTCCATCAAGTCTAATTTAGACTACATGTAGGATTATATAAGCCGAGCAAAGATATAGAGTTAATAAAGAGTGCTCCATAAAGGATGCTACATATTTGAAATCTTTTGTCACAATGATATTTAGAGGAGAAGTCTGTTCAGGGTATACTGTTACTTAAATTTTGTGTACACAAGTGATTCAATATTCACCTTATGTCTTCAATTTCAAAACCTTTGGTGGGACACCATTTGTTACCAGCCAAAATGAAAAAGTTTAAAAGTTGAATAGGTATGTATCACTAAATATCATAGCAATGTAGGAATGGAATCTAGCCACAATTCGTAATATTTAAATCCCTTATATAAAACATATATTAAATTAACTGTCTTGTCTGTCTGTCGTGATCGCTTGGTCCTGCGGAAAACAAACGTAAAAAATGACCCACTTCCCGTGAAGCTATCGAGCTGAAATTTTTCACATCGACTTTTGTTACCTAACAATGCATTGTATCAAAATTTCAGATCGATCGAAGGTACCGTAATTAAATTAATGCATTTTTAATTTATCTCTATATATCTCTATATAACATTTCTATGTAACATGTACATTTTTGTGCTTTTTAACATTTTCCTGTCACGCGGTGCGGTGCGTATTATATTGAACATACTTTTTATAATATATTCCCGATCTGTAAATGTATATGCTAGTCTGTCACGCGGTGCGTATTATATTGAACATAATCAATACTTTTAGTTATGTCTCATATATAAGGGATTTATAAAAAAACGTTGTTTTTACGGGTTGTTTAATTTTAAAATCTATATCTCACAAGAGAGCCGCATATCTCGCTTTAATCTCTTAAATTAGGACAGGAAAATTTAGTATAGGGGATGAGGCATAGTGCTGAAATTATAAAGGCAGGACTTCGGACAATGATGGCACCTATACTTTAATTGTCAAGTAAGCTAATTTAGTACATAATTGAAAAAGATAACACGATTCGTTACACGGTAATAGACTTTTAATAAGATACAATTAAGTTTTTCCATTAACAACAAGCATTTCTTATTGAATTTGTTTTAATGCTGTATTAATTGAAAATGAATATTTTTTGGGGCTTAAATACATGTATTTGTATTGTTGCACTCCTATTATGCCTTATACTGATAATAAATTATTGAAAAAAAAACAACAAACACAACACTTTCTCCATTTATCAATATTTATTATTGATTTAATATTGGTCAAAGCTTTGACACTGAACGATATGAAATCAGGAGTCATGTCACTGGAATACTTAACATTGACCAACAGTAAAGGAGAACAACAAAAAGCAAACAAACTTATAATGGGTTCTAAGAAGTAGTTGCAACACCATTTGGTTGGTCTTTATCAAAATGGTATTGTCTGCACTTAGAGCCTGGGTTGTTTTTTTGTTAAACCTTACTATAAGGTTTTCATCACTAGACCTTTTTTTTCAGCACTATTCAAATGTATTTTGGTGCTACATTTATTGAGATTTATCAAATGTGAGAAAAAATAAATGAACAAAAAAGTATTAAATGCATAATCGGTTAAAGAAAGTGTATATAACTTTTTCCTGAGCTCATTTTGATAACTTCTTTAAAAGTAGTAAAATTGTTGTTGAAATCAATTTGTATATCTCATAATACAAACAATGTTTTTTTGATGCGGCAATAATTTAAAAAAAAAGCTAATTTAATAAATTACAAAATAAAATAATATTGATTACCCTGAAACAAGAAATCTAGGTCAACTTAAAGTTAAACGTTTTCTTCACATAACGACTTAAACAATAACATTGTTAACTAGACGAGCGAGAATTTACAACTATTAAAACATTTCAGAAATATTAATTACAGTCTTGCGTCCAATCCAAATTGTGTTAGCGCGAGTTTTTTGTTGTTTACTTTCATTTTCAGGACATCGTTAAGACAAATCGGCAACTCGAGTCAGATTTTTCTTTTTTCAACTCAAGAAATGCCGTGAGCAGATTTTGATTACCGAATTCCCACGTTCTCCGAAAAATCTAGGAACACTCACTGGCTAATCGATTACCAGACAAAACTTAATTTGAACACTTATCCAAAAAATCCAACACTACCGTATTCAGCATCGTCGTATAAATAGATGAAGTTTAGCTGATCGTGATTACCAGTTTGAGATAATTCAATCAAATCGTTATAGAAAGAATTCACCGGGTCTTAACTTGATATCACATCCACACAGTGGTTATGCATGCCGCACCTTTTAATAGACCCTGATAAATAGAATTGATAAATGATGGTAAATTTTGACATATATCTCTTTAATACTATTCTAGTTAGTTCAAGAATTGACAAAACTACTTAATTATTTTCTATTGTAAACCAGAAAAGCTATTCTTCAAAATAACTTTCTTAAGAACTGTATTTATTGCAAAAGATGGCATATTACAAAACAACAACTAATGGTTTAAATTTAATTATCATTTAATTTCTCATTTAAGTTCGACAATTGGATGCGATTGGTTCTATGTGTATCCATTGACATTATGTATATCCATGTGCCCTATGCGTATCGCTTAGTTCCGTCTGTTCTAATAATGATTCTATATCTGGTATTTTAGAGGCACAGCATTTTATAAATAAAGCTGCAAAATAAAAATAATAAAATGGACTGTGAATATATATTATAACGATTAATCTTTTAATCCCATGTGACCAAACGTTTAAACCGACAATTTCGTCCATTTGTGCCTAAGTATGTCTGTAATTCTGTAAGTTAATTAATGTTACGACTTGCAATAAAACGTTGCCCTGAATGCTCGAGGGCACTACTGTGAAGATCACGTGACGCATTCTTCTGAGCATCACTGTGAAAATTTGGTTTCAAGGCTATGGAAAATGTGTCTTTTATGTAACAAAGGAATCAGGAAGTGGTTGGGACCGTAAAAAAGAGGAAAGGCTAATAAACAATCTGCTCTGGATGTAGAGAGGAAAGGCCGAGGGACAATCTATTACGTGTGTAGAGAGGAAAGGCTGAAAGACAAGCTATTCTGTGTGTAGAGAGGAAAGGCCGAGGGACAAGCTATTACGTGTGTAGAGAGAAAAGGCTGAAAGACAAGCTATTACGTGTGTAGAGAGGAAAGGTTGAAAGACAAGCTATTACGTGTGTAGAGATGAAAGGTTGAAAGACAAGCTATTCTGTGTGCAGAGATGAAAGGCCGATGGACAAGCTATTCTGTGTGTAGAGAGGAAAGGCTGAAAGACAAGCTTTTACGTGTGTAGAGAGGAAAGGCTGAAAGACAAGCTATTACGTGTGTAGAGAGGAAAGGTTGAAAGACAAGCTATTACGTGTGTAGTGAGGAAAGGTTGAAAGACAAACTATTCTGTATGCAGAGAGGAAAGACCGATGGACAAGCTATTCTGTGTGTAGAGAGGAAAGGCTGAAAGACAAGCTATTACGTGTGTAGAGAGGAAAGGTGAAAGACAAGCTATTACGTGTGTAGAGAGGAAAGGCTGAAAGACAAGCTATTACGTGTGTAGAGAGGAAAGGTTGAAAGACAAGCTATTCTGTGTGCAGAGAGGAAAGGCCGATGGACAAGCTATTCTGTGTGTAGAGAGGAAAGGCTGAAAGACAAGCTATTACGTGTGTAGAGAGGAAAGGTTGAAAGACAAGCTATTACGTGTGTAGAGAGGAAACGCTGAAAGACAAGCTATTACGTGTGTAGAGAGGAAAGGCTGAAAGACAAGCTATTACGTGTGTAGAGAGGAAAGGTTGAAAGACACGCTATTCTGTGTGCAGAGAGGAAAGGCCGATAGACAACCTACTAAGTATGTAGAGAAGAAAGGCTGAAAGACAAGCTATTACGTGTGTAGAGAGAAGTCCAATTTCGCCTAATGTTTTTTTTTCAGCAAAGCAAATCGCTATTTAACTAAAATGTATCTGAGTTCAATAAAAGCAGCTGATTAAAACAACAACAAGAACTGACCGTATAGAAGGGCTAGAACAATTAAAAAGCATAACGAGGTAATCAGCTCCAGTTTGAAAAAGATTATCTTGTTAAATTATACATTTTTAGTACAAACCGTTTGACATTATATTTATTATTATTATTTTTCAATTAGTGTTTCAAATAAGTTTAGATACATAATTTACCTCTTGGCTGAGGTAATGCATGCTATTGGGTTTGAAGGCATCATTATTTTAATATTTTAAAAAAAAATGTTTGTATGTTATTTCTTTAAAGAAATTTATTCTTGAAAGACATATAAACCTTATATCAGTTACAGAATACACGAGTAAGTAAATTTTTTATACATCAACATTAACAAATCCATTTTTATTCAAATTTTGGTATCGTCTAGTAATTTATGTCATATTCATCATATTCATCTTTGTTCACTGCATGGACCAATATCTTTACAAAACACAACACGATAAAGGCATGTTTTTAAACCTTTAGAATATATTGAAAATTTGTAATGAACTTTATCTCCCTACACATTTTTTGAAAGCGTTGATCTATTATACTTTTTATGGTGTGTAAAAGCAGGAGTAGCTTAAATATTACTATAAGTATAAGATAAGTCTTCGGGTTAAGAAACATTCCCTCTGGAATAAATCGAGAGATGGGACTTTGAAGAACACTACTGTACAAGTACAAGGCTTAGTGAATTGACAAGGTAGTGGTCAACAACTTGGGGATGGACATGGTACGACATTCAATACAAATACAATAGGAAATATTCACAACCCAGTTTCATCGTCTACGAAAACATTTTTGGTCACAAGCAAACACTCTTTGTCCCCACACGTCAGCGTGTCGTGATGGCGTGACCAGGGCGACTTAGTTTGGCTCGCCAGAACCGTTTTAAAAACCCCAGCAGACGGCAGGACAGTTACCGCCTGGAGGGGAGTTTTCTCACTGAGCTTGTGACCTTGCTCGGCGCTTGAAGGGTTCAGGGCTTCGCTGTCGTCTGGAAAATAATCTTCGTCTTCGTCGTCGTCATCATCGATGACCTCATTGTGGCTGTTTTCAAAGTTTGGATTGCATCGTCCGTGTAAACAGGAGTGTCCGTCCACCGATGTGTTCATGTTTGTGTCCAGACATCCGTCGTGAGCCCCTGGACCGTGTAAGCTGCAGTGAACATCTGTAACCAACGATATAAATTAATGCATTTTTCTGAATCACGTTAAATTGATCTGTTTGTTATAGAATGAATTTGTAAACAGATATATTGGAATAATTCAATAAACTGTTTTATGATGGCACTTGATAAAATTGATGCCTAAAGTGGAAGATAGAAGCTATACAAAATACAACTTTAGAAATAAGTTATTCTAAAATTAAATAGTTTTGCAAGATTCCGTTCATGTGTTTGTTAAATGCGTATGAAAACTGTAATTAAACTCTTTATTAGCTGTAGGTAGATCCACGGCCATACTTTGAGACATTTGCTACCACTGAAATTTAAAAGAACCACTTCATGCCTAGTGATAAAAACTCGACCGCTGGTAACTAGCACACCCTCTAAGTTCTGACTTTGACATTGTGGCTCCCAAATATGTCTGCTGGGGTCCTTTCTCAATGAGGGCCAGTCAGGCACCCCGCTTTGATTTTAGAAGACATTTTTGGAGGAATGGAAACTACTTCTTAGTCAGTTCAAGGGTCATGTCTTACCACTTCGTAAGTAAAAGGCAGTACATACTGTTATTCTATAGTGTTACTGTTACATGGCGGAGAAGGGAGATTCCAACTAAGTACCTGTATATTTTCATATTCAAGGCAAAGGATATTTGAGAGCACAAATATTTTGAACTGAACGCCTTTCAGTTCTACAACATTTGAGTGGAACGGTGTTAAACTATAATTTAAATACAAAATCATGTCAGGATTATATTTTTGTATCTTACGATTATTATGATTAAATATCGTTAATCATAGTTCAAATTTATGCTTTGAAAAATCTTCTTGTGACTTATTTAGTACGTTCTAAATAGTTTGAATAATCATCTATATACAGTTTTTTCAAGAAGTATTTCGAAAATATTGTCATACTTTGAATATAATGTGATACATTTATTATGTAATGATATCAAATATCAATTTATTAATATTATTATATCATCTGTCCATTGATGTTTATTTTTGCGTAAGTGTAAGTCATGCTGTAAATAAAATGTATTTTATATCTTTATTATCATATATGTTTCTAATTCTTTTCATGAAAACCCTATTCTAAGAAGAAATACAAATTGAATGCCAAGACTCCCCTTTCCATAGATTTGTAAAGTAAATTTAAAACTCCATTAGGGAACCACTCACACAACCACGCACAGCTACTACTAAAATTATAAAAAAAAATTGTAATGTGCAGGCATTGAGGAAAAAACATCATTCATCTATAATTTAAGAGTATCATCATAAACTTATAATTCCAATAAATCTGACCTGAGAGTTGATGAGTCTTTTGTCTGCGACCTTTACAGCAGCACTTCTCCAGAATTGCCTTGTAGCCCGCCCTGTACCTGTCTAATGCCAGGCTGTAGAGTAATGGATTTAACAGCCCCGGCAAGGAGGTGGCAATGTTGGAGTACATGAGTGTAGCTTCACTCACCTCCACGCCAATCTTTTGTAACGTCATCATCAACTGTCATGTAGTGAAGACATAATGCAAGTGATTAGATGATTCATTTGGATATAATTGTCTGGTAAATATTGATTCTCAAAATAACTAATTCAACTTGAAAGACTCTTAACAAACAGTCACTGTATATACATGTGCAATTTATCTCAACAACTTGCAAAATACACGCTGGGTATAAAAATAAAAAAATTCTTATCCGGCCCTTAAAACTTACCAGTATTGGTATCCAGGTCAGCTGACCTGCCATGACAATGCATGTCAAGCTGTACTGTCGTCTCATGTCATCCAGAACAGACAACTCAACAAGGTCAGGGACGTTTTCTTCCTCGTGGTATAATCGTGACCGACGCTTTCTCTCCTGCTTCATTCTTCTGCTCACCTAGCATGCATCAATAGTGTGTTTTATTTTTAAAAGTTATAAAAAAAATCAACTGCCAATAAAATATTTCTTGAGACAAGTTACTTTCTGTAACGCTATAACGCCCCAAGCATAGTGTGGAAATAACCCGATAAACCTTTACATTTTGGTGGTGATCATTGAGAAACGAAGATGATAGTGGATATTTATTCCAAAGCAAATTTATTGGTCGGTAAAGAAAGTTGAGAAGCAGACTGACATATGAATCCCAAAGTTTATATAACTTGTGCATTGTGATCTGTTGAGTCACGACTGGCATTGTCGTAGAGCGATATTTCCCAAACTTTTAACTTTTACAAAGATTCTTACAATACCATTATTTGACAATTATTTAATTTAAAAAAAAATTAATTCAGTAATTTTTCTGAGAAACACGGGCATGTTTCTAGTTTTAAATGGGAATCACCATGATAGTGACGTATTACACACATTGGGAACAGGCGAATGAGATCCAATCAGGCAAAATGATATTTACAAATTATAATATCGCGAATGCGTTGTTTGTTGATAAAATAATTCAAAATTATTTAGGATAATTCAGGGATTAATTTATTTTGTTCATGGTCGTGAATTTTGATGTTGCTTAAATGGTCGTAAAACTTTCTGATTTTTCATATATGCACTGTACCGAAATTTTTTTATTCAAAAGTACTTCAATAAACCAAATTCGAACACAAACACTCGATTTTTGTGAGTAGCAATGCATGCAAAGTTCAGAAAGTATTTAACATAATTATATTTAATTGAATTTAATATAAAATGAAAATAACTCAAGTGCGTTTGTTGCGTAAATGAATAAGAATAACGAGAAATTCGCATAACGAGCAAATTTTTTTGGGAAAAAGTTGCTCCCTTAACGAGCGAAAATTAATAACGAATGACGCAGAAAGGGAAAGTCCCTTGTTCCTGGAAATTCATTTGTGAGACGGCACTTCTGCCCGATCTATTATTCTGTGTAAAGCACTCGGTCTGTTGTTTTCGTGTGTGATCACCCTTTTTTAAACAAATTTTGTATTCAGACAGTATTCGTAATTTTTGTTTGTGCAAAGTGTAATAACCTGTGCTGAAATGTCTTCGAAAAAAAACAACAACACAAGAAGACAATCATTAGAGAGAAAAAAAACTGTTGAAATGAAACGTAAAATCATTGAAAAGCGAGAACAAGGTGGCTAATCTAGCACGCAACTACAATCGGCAAACATCAACGATCTGCACTATCCACAAGAACAATTAAGGAGATGGATGCTTCAAAGGGAGTGCCAAGAATGTCTATGAAACGTTTATGACACATTTTCGTCAAATTTTGAAGCGTCGTAAAAACAAATGTCTTTGGAAAGTTTTCTAGTTAAAAAAGGAATAATTATTTGTCATAAATTCATATTTTTGTTTACCTTTTTTGTTTCAAATGTAAATTGTACTCTAGTTGTTTCACTCTTTAACAATTCATAAGTAATTTTATTTGAATAAATGTTAATATATTTTTTTGAAAAATGAATATTTTTTTCAGCATGGAACGGATTATTGTATTTTACATTGATTTGTATGGGAAAAGATTATTTCGTATAATGAGTGTTTCGCTTAACGAGTAAGACTCTGAAACGAATTAAACTCGTTATAAGAGGTTTGACTGTATTTCAAAAGCTGTACAGACAGTTTATTAGAACAGAAGAACAGACGTTTCATTTTTATTATTTTTTACTTTAAAAAAAAATTGTAATTCAATTTATTGTTAAAATGTTTTGTTCCCATCTAGGCTTGTGTCAGTCACATAGTCAAAAAGTCTTAGAGGCACAGAAGATAGAGGAGCTTTGTTTTCAAATTTTTTATGTGTGGAAATGTGAAGTTAACTTTTTAAGTTGCAGTATAATTAAAATTTGGGTCGCAATTTTTATATAAACACTACGAAAATAAGTCTTCACTCTACATTTTAAACGGTGTAGTGAATTTTTTTGTACATAAATTATTATTTTTTTCTAAATGCGTGTAATTAGCATTTACTCCAAAATATGATTGTTATTTAGGATTCTATTATATATTTAAAAAAATATACTAATGTAAACAATAGCGACTTCTACATATATGAAATTTGTGCTCATTATAAATTATAATGTTAAAAAAAAACTTTTTTATTTTTAGATGGCGATTAAATAAAAAAAACAAAACAACAAGAAACAAATAAACGACCAAAAAAAAACCAACAAAAAAAACCAACAACAAAGCAAAACAGTTGTAAGATTCACAAGATAAAAATTACCTGTAGGCATACGCTTATTCCGGAACTACAGCCAATGGCCAAGCAAAGGCCAACAAAAACAAGGAAGGCGACGTAAAATGTTATCTCCTTAGTTGCCTCGGGAATGGGCACGAGCCACGATCTGCAGGTCGTTTCTGTAGTTGCCGACTGGGGCCCAAGCCCTATAACTGGCAGGGACGCAATGACCAGGGTAATTGTGAACAGTAAAAATAAGGTCAATGACACGTAGTCTTTAGACTGGCAATTTGGACAAGGAAAGCAACTCTTTGGTCCAGGGTTACTGTCCGTGCCATCATCCCAGTAGCTTAATTGAACGTATCCCACACCATTCGCCGTCCCATCGTAGCCGTTCATCCTGTTGCTGTGTAATGCGCACGATCCGGTGCATCTCTGATGTCTAGACGAGACGTCATGTGTATCTGTGCACGAATGTCTAGACGAGACGTCATGTGTATCTGTGCACGAATGTCTAGACGAGACGTCATGTGTATCTGTGCACGAATTACTTTCATTTCCATTGAGCAAAGCTTTCCCATCTGAAGTACATTGTTTGTCAGAGTTTGGCAAACTGGACTTCTTGGCGGATATTTTCAGTCGCATTTGATCACATGGCTCAGACATTTTCTCGGAAGAAGCATCCCGTGTAGGGTTAGAAAGTTTATTTGACATAAACAGTGTCTGCCTAGAACTGGATTCGTCTGCATCGATTTGGTTGATGAACAATTCCCCTTGTATTTCATGGTCTTTGAAATTTTTCTTCTGAATAAAGCGTTCCTTGTTTCCACTATGATGTTCTATGCGCAATGAAGGTTTTTCTCTTTGGTTACAATGTCGTTGGAAAGCCACTAGGTTCTTTGAATTTATTGATTGCTGGGAAGATTGTGGAGATTGCGGCGGAGCAGAGATGAGTGTGCTATTGGAAGTTGGCGCAGTTAACTGCCGTGGAATTATTGTCGACGAACTTTTGATTTGCCGCAAGTGACAGACAGCGAAGTTACAGTTGAGAGAAATGTACGTGAGGAGAGCCAACGAGGACAAGTTGCACCAGATGGACGTCACCTGGTATGTGGTACAAGTAGGTGTTCCTCCGTACCAGCCACCAGAAAAGTACGAGGCCAGGCCGAGGGGGGTTGGTACAAGTGCTGGTTGGAAGTGCACAAACCAAAGACGTTCAACTTAAACATAATTTCAAAGCTACTCAAACAGAAACCAGAGATTTTCAGAGTTTCAACAATTACGGAAATGTAAATAAATAAAAGTGGATTACATTCATCTACGAATTGTTTTAAAGTAATAAAGTTGACTTTTTAATCAAACAAACCCGTAAAAACAACGTTTTTGACTATAAATCCCTTATATATGAGACATAACTAAAAGTATTGATTATGTTCAAACGCGACAAACATTTACAGACTGAATCTGTCTTAACGCCCTTTTGCTTTATAACCCTGGGGGGGGAGGGGGTTGGGAGAGGGGAAGGGCTGGTCACCGATCTATGGACCAAGCTCAGCGTGACACGTAAATTGTAAACAAAACCACGCCAGTACACCTGGTTAAAACACGAGATGTGTTCACCGATGGCTGGCGTTAAGTCAAGTGACCCGTAAAATGTAAACAATAGCGACTTCTACATATAGTTTTATATAGATAAACTAAAAATGCATTAATTTAATTACGGTACGTTCGATCGATCTGAAACTTTGATACTATGTATTGTTAGGTAACACGGGTCCATGTGCCAAATTTCAGCTCGCTGGCATCACGGGAAGTGGGTCATCTTTTACTTTTGTTTTTCCGCCCGCCCGACGACGAACGACAGACAGAGAGACAGAGACGGCGGTGAAGTTAATATAAGGGATTTAATAAAACAGACCCGTAAAAACAAAGTTTTTGACTATAAATCCCTTATATATGAGACATGCAACAAATATTTACAGACTGAATCTGTCTCTACTCAACTTTGCTTTTAACCCGGGGAGAGGGGAAAGGTCTTGTCACCGCGTCGGGCGTCGCGGACGGTTGGGACGATTATATATATGAGACATAACTAAAAGTATTGATTATGTCCAAAAGTGACAAACATTTACAGACTGAATCCGAAATTATCTCCCTTGGCTTTAAAACTAGGTCAACTCTAGCAGACGATGACTTTTGTTTTTCTAAATAGTGATTTATATAGATAAACTAAAAATGCATTAATTTAATTACGGTACGTTCGATCGATCTGAAATTTTGATACGATGCATTGTTAGGTGAGACGGGTCCGTGTGCCAAATGTCAGATCGATGGCTTCACGGGAAGTGGGTCATTTGTGACTTTTGTTTTTCCGCGGGCGGACGGGCGTCGCGGGACGATGGTCGAGTGACGAACGAACGATGAGACGGCGGTGAAGTTAATATAAGGGATTTAATAAAAATAGCAAACGCCTACCATGAATATATTAAGAAGCAATATACATTTGGACAAGAGGACTCACCCGATAAAATGCAAGTGACGCTGAACGCTGCAATAAGTCTATCTCCCACACCTCTGACCTTCACTGGCAGCCACACCACAACCACGAGAATGGGGAGCAAGTTCTCAAGGACGAGGGCAAGTTCGAGCAGGATAATAAACACGCCTGAGACATGAAGCTGCTGACCAGAATGACCTAACACCAGACCACTGGGTTGGTTGGATTCCCCAGAGAGCAGCATGTCGGTCATAGGCAAGTGCAAAAAACTCATATTTTCGTTATATCCATACACAGAATGGCGATTAAAAATCCCATAGCTGTGACTTGTTCATTGGTTATCTAGAATACAAAAGAAGCACATTAAATATATTTTGATGGGTTTTGCCGGTGCAAAGACATTATATGATTTGTTTATTAATTACTAATTTTGTTATTTTTACATAAGACACCCACAAACTATTTTCAATCATAGTTATCTCGCGAATCAACTAGTGAAAACAAATTACATTTGGTTATGAATTATAAAAAAAAATTGTTTCGAAAATAATCGACCTTTCGACTATACCAAACCTATGAAATAAAATAAACTAGCTAACTATTCACGCTAAATTTGCTAATTGAAAATCAATGAATTCATTTAGAACCAATCGGCTTTGCAAACCAAGTAACGTTACAGTAATCGACTAGTCTTTATACCAGTTACCGATACACTGTTGATGCGAAGTAAAGTCATTCTATTATTACACAATGTATTATCATCAAAATCATGGTTCTAGAAATACTCTACCATAGATGATAGTATTGATACTTTAAGTTCCCATTTATTTAAGTCACTTGAAGAAAATGTGCATTCGGTAAAAAATAAATTTAAAAAAATCCAATTTGTGTGAACCTCTTCCTTCAGCTCCTCTCATCTCACATTTTTATCTCTTTGATGAACAATGTTAATGTTTGAATGTCTCGCAGCTTTTAAACCACAATTTATTACACCAATTACATTCAAATTACCTTGTCTTATCTATACAGACGCTCCTTCTATGCAGAAGATAGTTGCGTCCACAGACCATGACAGATGATCTGTTTGGCAAGTGATGCAGCTTTGTGGGTTCCACGCATTACCCAGCCGCCTAACACTACATAGTGTTAGGTACCCATTCGGAGCGGGGTGACTCAGGGACGCCCTAGGCCCCGGGAACAAACCCTTGCCTTCACACGGATTCGAACCCGTGACCATCGGTACGACAGTCCAGTGCGCTGCCACTCGACCACCGCGTCCCATCTTATGTTACGCACAAAACGTGTATGCGTTATTTATAGAACGTTTCAATAAAGATATAGAAACATTATTCCGTGATAAACGTGTTTTACGTATTCTGCTTTAAGGGGAGATAAAAATTGAGTAGTGTTGTAAATATCTGAGACCTCCAGCTCTTTACATTGCAGAGGGTGAAGTTTCAATGGACTACATTACTCAGAAATTACTCTTACCCGACCCTATTTCAAGGCTATTTCCCCACAAGAAGCCACGTGTGGAGCCCACCAGAGAAATAAATAAACTACCCAACAAATTTAATCTGACAAAGTGTATCAGCCACCGGACACAGGACAAGTTTCATACCAATGTAGCATGACACATAGAGGACCGTGTGGGGCCGCTACAAACGACAATTTAATCGCTCAGTGATCAATAGATGACGGGCCCTCTTACCAAAACGGTGGCTCTCCAAACATTGCTGATGACCCTAATCCTGGCTTAGTGTCGGAAGAGGCTGGAATTTGAGGAAGTAATATACTTAGGTGGCTTCACGGACCTGTAGGCATCGACCAAGGGCACAATTGATCCGCGTTTATTTCGCTTGAACAATAAACATCACCATTCGGTCTAGTGATTAAACCTCATCCCGATCATTTTATTTGGCTCTAGAGATTTTATACAGTCCAAGAAATCGAATCTAGTCTTCGCTGATGCTTTGTCTAATCCACATAGTTTCATCTATTCCCAAGTTTAATGTTTAATAGAGTCATTTTGGTTTAATCTAGTTCATGTAGTATAATGTAGTCCTTATATTTCTAATAGTACAATGTTTGTTTCTGTTTTAAATGTGTTTCATTAATTTAATAAAAGTCGTTTTAGTTCTTTTAAATTTGTCTTTAAAAGAATTTTTTTTTAGAAGTTATACATATTTTTTAAATTAAACTGTAGCATATGTAAAGTTAGTTTCGATTGAGAATTAAATAAAAGCGGTTCAAGTCAATTAATGAAGTTCTAACATCATTACAATTTTTTGTCCTCTTTAACATTTATTGTCACCAAAGATGGTTATGTGTGTCCCGTACTGGGTCTAGCTAGTCGAGAAGAACGTTTAATTTAGCTCAAAAGATTCATCAGAAGGCTTGCAGGACGTACCGTGATTTGAATAATGTTGTTGGAAAACATGACATTGTATTTTCACTTACCTCTAATCTGAAAAAATGTGCACCTTTTTTGGAATTAAAATAAAAATAAAATAACAAGTACTATTTTTAAAAATTAAAACCTTTGCTAAATACGTAACTTTCAACAGATACAAATTTAGATGTAATGAAATTTATATTGGTTTCTACGAAACAACACCTAATACAACTCACGCACAGTTGGACTGACACGTATGATCTCTCTCTCTCTCTCTCTCTCTCTCTCTCTCTCTCTCTCTCTCTCTCTCTCTCTCTCTCTCTCTCTCTCTCTCTCTCTATATATATATATATATATATATATATATATATATATATATATATATATATATATATATATATATATATATACTAGCAAAATCCCCGCGCTCCGCTGCGGAAGTTAGAATTTTAGTAAGCGTTGAAAACACTTTTTAGTTTTTATATGGCTCATATAAGGAAAAAACTTCATTTGGGCCCCCAGCCCCCAGGAAGTGATAATTTAAATAATTTTTCTCCCATTACCATCGCGGGATTGTACTCAACAACTTCCCAAAGTTTCATGCTTCTTCCTACTCGGGAAATAGGAGCATTGGTGATATTCAAATTTTATATAGGCCATATAAGGAAAAAAACGTTTTTGGCCCCGGCCCCCATGAGTGTTAATTTTAAAATTCTTTTACTCCAATTTTCGTCGCGAGAGGCTACTCAACAACTTCCCAAATTTCATGCTTCTACTTACACGGGAAGTTGGAGAATTAGTGATGATTCAGATTTAAATATAAGAAAAAAATACATTTGGGCCCCCGGCCCCCAGTAGTGATAATTTAAATATTGTTTTTACCTGTTACCATTGTGGAAGTGTACTTAACAACTACCCCAAGTTTCATGTTTCTACCTACACGGGAAATAGGAGAATTAGTGATTTTTAGTTTTTATATAGCTCATATAAGGAAAAAACTTCATTTGGGCCCCCAGCAAGTGATAATTTAAATAATTTTTCTCCCATTACCATCGCGGGATTGTACTCAACAACTTCCCAAAGTTTCATGCTTCTTCCTACTCGGGAAATAGGAGCATTGGTGATATTCAAATTTTATATAGGCCATATAAGGAAAAAAACGTTTTTGGGCCCCCGGCCCCACATGAGCGGGAATTTTAAAATTCTTTTTTGCCAATTTTCGTCGTGATAAGGTACTTGACATCTTCCCAAAGTTTCATCCTTCTACCTACACGGGAAGTTGGAGAATTAGTGATGAATCCGTCAGTCAGTCAGTCAGTGAGTCAGGGCTTTGCCTTTTATTAGTATAGACTAGCAAAATACCCGCGCTTTGCTGCGGTAAATTAGGATTTCAGTAAGCATTGAGAACCCGCGTAACACAAATTCAAAACACAAATTGATTTCAAAATGGATCATGATGGATATAATACATATATTAACTTCACCATCTTGTCTGTCTGTCTGTTGTAGTCCCGCAGAAAAACAAAAACGAAAAGTAAAAAAATGACACACTTCCCGTGAACCTATCGAGCTGATAATTTAATTTTTCTCCGTCTGCTACCATTACGTACTCAACAACCGCCCAAATTTTCATGCTTCCACCTACACGAGAAATAGGAGAATTAGTGATTTTCAGTTTTTATATAGCTCATATAAGAAAAAAAATTACATTTCGGCCCCCGGCCCCCGTTATGTGATAATTTATATAATTGTTCCACCTGTTACCATCGCAGAATGTTATCCAACAACTACCCAAAGTTTCATGCTTCTACCTTCTCGGGAAATAGGAGAATAAGGGATTTTTATTTTTTATAAAGCCAGAATGAGGAAAAAAAACGTTTTTGGGCCCCCGGCCTCCATGAGTGTGAATTTCAAAATTCTTTTTCACCTGTTACCATTGCGGAAGTGTACTTAACAACTCTCCAAAGTTTCATGCTGCTACCAACACGAGAAATTGGACAATTAGTGATGAGTCAGTTTTTTATATAAGAAGAAAACTACATTTTGGCCCCCGGCCCCCAGTAAGTGATAATCTAGATAGTTTTTTAACCTGTTACCATCGCAGAATGTTACTTAACAACTACTCAAAGTTTCATGCTACTTCCTACACAGGAATTAGGAGAATTAGTGATTTTCAGTTTTTATATAACTCATATAAGGAAAAAAACTACATTTTGGCCCCTGTGCCCCCAGTAAGTGAAATTTTGAATATTTTTTCGCCTGTTACCATCGCAGAAGCGTACTCAACAACTTCCCAAAGTTTCATGCTAATACCTACACGGGAAGTTTGAGAAGTAGTGATGAGTCAGTTTTTTATATAAGACAAAAACTAAATTTGGGCCCCCGGACCCCATTAAGTTTTGTTTTAAATATTTTTTTCGCTTGTTACCATCGCGGAATTGTGCTTATCAACTACCTAGTGTTTCATGCTTCTACCTACACGGGAAATAGGAGAATTAGTGATTTTTAGTTTTTATAAAGCTCAAATAAGGAAAAAACTTAATTTGGGGGCCCCGGCCCCCAGGAAGTGATAATTTAAATATTTTTTCTCCCGTTACCATCGCGGGATTGTACTCAACAACTTCCCAAAGTTTCATGCTCCTGACTACTCGGGAAATGGGAGAATTGGTGATTTTCAAATTTTATATAGGTTATATAAGGAAAAAAAACGTTTTTTGGCCCCCGGCCCCCATGAGTGTTATTTTTAAAATTCTTTTACTCCAATTTTCGTCGCGAGAGGCTACTCGACAACTTCCCAAAGTTTCATGCTTCTACCTACACGGGAAGTTGGAGAATTAGTGATGAATCAGTCAGTGAGTGAGTCAGTGAGAAGTAGTGATGAGTCAGTTTTTTTTATATAAGACAAAAACTAAATTTGGGCCCCCGGACCCCATTAAGTTTTGTTTTAAATATTTTTTTCGCTTGTTACCATCGCGGAATTGTGCTTATCAACTACCTAGTGTTTCATGCTTCTACCTACACGGGAAATAGGAGAATTAGTGATTTTTAGTTTTTATAAAGCTCATATAAGGAAAAAACTTAATTTGGGCCCCCGGCCCCCAGGAAGTGATAAATTAAATATTTTTTCTCCCGTTACCATCGCGGGATTGTACTCAACAACTTCCCAAAGTTTCATGCTTCTGCCTACTCGGGAAATGGGAGAATTGGTGATTTTCAAATTTTATATAGGCCATATAAGGAAAAAAAACGTTTTTGGGCCCCCGGCCCCCATGAGTGTTATTTTTAAAATTCTTTTACTCCAATTTTCGTCGCGAGAGGCTACTCGACAACTTCCCAAAGTTTCATGCTCCTACCTACACGGGAAGTTGGAGAATTAGTGGATGAATCAGTCAGTCAGTCAGTCAGTGAGTGAGGGCTTTGCCTTTTATTAGTATAGATATATATATAATTCTCTTCGTGGGACCATGCGAGACACCACGCTAGTATGTGCAACCTAGCATGACGAACCTTGACAAATATAATGCCCTATGCCCACATCAACACGGCTTTAGAAAAAACAGATCATGTGAAACACAATTAATAGGTTTAATAGATGAACTATCAAAAGGCTTAGACAAAAATGATCAAATAGATACAATATTACTAGACTTCTCAAAAGCATTTGACAAAGTTCACCACCTTAGTTTACTTAAAAAACTTAACTACTTTGGAATCTCAGGTTCCTTACTTCACTGGATCCAAAGACTTCCTTTTGGGCAGGGAGCAAACTGTAATAATTAATGGATCTAAATCTGCACCAATAAAGGTTAATTCAGGAGTTCCACAAGGAACTGTGCTAGGTCCCTTACTCTTTTTAATATATATAAATGATTTACCCAACAACATCTCAACAGGAACAAAAGTTAGGTTATTTGCTGATGATTGTATAATCTATAGAACAATTAAATCAGAACAAGATAGCAAAATTTTACAAAAAGACCTAGATGAATTGATAAAATGGGAAACTAACTGGAGTATGAGTTTCCACCCAGAAAAGTGTCAACTGTTAAGAGTAACAAAGAAAAAGAAACAAATAAATTCTAAAATATTTACATTCATGGAAAAGGAACTGACCCAAACTAAAGATGCAAAATACTTAGGAGTCATAATAAATGAGAAATTATCATGGAATCCCCATGTCAATGAAGTTATTAAAAAATCAAACAAAACCTTAGGCTTTATAAAAAGAAACCTTTACAAATGTAATAAAGATATAAAACTAAAATGCTATCTCACTTTGGTGAGACCTGTACTAGAATATGCATCTTCTGTATGGGACCCATCCACCAAAGAAAACATTGATAAACTAGAACAAATCCAAAAAAGAGCTGCCAGATTCATCACTGGAGAATATTCAAAACTGACTAGAATAACACCATTAGTTAAATCATTAAACCTTGAAACACTAGAGGATAGAAGAACCAAGAGCAAAGTAGTAATCATACATAAAGCAATTAACTCTAATTTAGAAATACAACACAAAGATAACTTAATACAACCCTCAGATAGACATAAGGATAAAAACACCTTTCTTATTCCGTATGCGAGAACAAACTCATACAAATTTTCGTTCTTCCCGTCCGGAATTCGGGCGTGGAATGGGTTGCCTGAAGAAACCAGGAAAAGCCAACACTTTATCAACATTTAAAACTCTAATAAGAATGCAGGACTAAACACAAACCATAGATAAGCGTAGGACGCAATAATCTTCTGTATAGAAGGAGCGTCTGAAACAGATAAGATAAGATAGGATAAGATAAGACCCTCGCTGGGTTCGACTAATGTATCGAGATAAACAATGGTCCTTGCGTTTCACTTGCATTGTTCCTTCGCAGAAAACTTGAGATTCGTAGTGTACTGGTTATCACGTCCGCCTCATACGGGGAGGGTCCTGGGTTCAAGCCCCAGCGAAAACATTTTTTTAATGTCTGTTTGTGCCCATTATTTTACCCCTTTATTGCCAACACTATCTGACCCGCGGCGTAACATACACCGCTAATGATTTAGTGACGGGTGAAGACTTCCTGAAAGACGCAGTTGTCAAAATGGGGTGGGTTTGGGCAAACGACTGTGAATGAATGAAAAGAAGGAACTCTGGAGAGACCCGCGGCGTAGCATACGCCGCAGAATTGCTCATCATAGACAGTGCAAAGAACGATTTTTTTTGGGGGGTGAGAGTACAGACACAAAAAAGTACAGACACAAAAAGCAGCACTAAGTAAATAAAAAATAGCGAGTAAACGTGAAGACATGCACATTTTGGTTGTTGCTACCCGCCTCCCATTTCATACTACCCATCCCTTAAACATAAACTGTGATTGGCCGACCCTAGCGAGGGTTAATCATATTTAGGGTTTTTAATTGCGTGTTGTTGTAGAAAATCAATGATCGATTACGTAACTCCGATTTTAAACCGATTATCGTTTTATAGCTGACTTCATAGAAGTTAGGGGTGTACCGAATTTCGCCTGCAAATGTCTCGAACCCAACAATGAGTTGACAGTCCCCGCCTCCAACCGACGTTCACTCGCGTTGTTTTGATTTCTTCGTGCTGTAGTTTGTGTCCGTTCTTTCTCCACTTTCTTTGCACTCTCCATGAGCAAGTCTGCGGCGTATGCTACGCCGCGGGGCGTCTAGTGTTCCTATATTTAAGTTGTGTACAGTCTGATGAAACTGCTTAAGGAACAGTTTACCGACAGACTTACATCAATAAACCAACGACACTATTTTAGTGGTTAGGTGAAATTGATGATTCGGTGGGACAGAGCTTTACTTTTCAATAAATTACAGAATTTATTGAGTAGATTAATGTAACCACGGGTCACCGAGGCCCGGGCGTCTGGGAGATAGGTTCATGAATATTCCCAGCGAAATGGCTGTGTACCAGATGGCTGTCCGAGTCTTTTTGGGTAAATCTATGTCAGTTATAACATGGAGTTCACTGTGAAATTTAGTAGAAAACCAGAGTTTGGGGATAGGCACTGGAGGGTGGGAGATAGAGACTCACAATCTTAGTTCTTAAAATAAACATTTTGCTATAATGTTTCAATGTTATTTTATTATAAATACATGGAAAATTAAATGTGGATTAGATTTCATGATTTAATTAATTTACAACATTATATTTGATAACGTTAACATTTGGAAGTGTGAATTCAGACGATAAATTGGGAGTATAAAGCAGTAACAAATATTTATGCGTAGGGTAGGCATCACAGCTAAGCTGAAAAAACACTTTTATTTATAGAATTTTGTGCGTAATTTATTTTAAAAAGGGTTTTAAAAAACAAACAAAATGCGTGGTTAGGTGCAGGGGCGTAGAAGTTCACTCCAAATAACACTTTTTTAATTATATGAAAAGGTGACATTGAAAGGCTAGCAAAAAGCTTGAAGCAACCCGGGAGGCACTAAAATCAGTTACGCCACTGAATTAGTTGGAGCCAGGACGAGAAGAATTAACGAGTGAAATAAATCGTTTTTGGTAAACAAACGTATGTATTACTGGCTCGTACTACTCTCCAATTTATTTAAGAAGTTGTGCACCGCACTGACTGTTGGAGAGGAATGTGGTGAATTCTATTAATATTTGCGTCCTACTTGACTTACATAACAATTTAAATTTTTGATGAAATGCACCCTTCGGAAATGTTCTTACAATATAAACAAGTAAATAAGGGAGGGAAAATATCAGCGACACAAAAGCAGCAGATAAGCTGTCACTATTACTTTTAAAGCCATGCGACTTACATACAACTGTATTCTAATGTTTTAAAAATATAGTCGAACAAAAATGATTAGGGCCTTTAATTGATGCAGTACCAAAAAATTGAACCCTTGTGAATACTTCTTTCCAATTAAATAAGGGTTTAAATCAATTTGTATACTTTCTTCCAGTAGATGAAAATCGATTTCTTTGAAATAAGCCCCACTATCTCAGCAATCTATAATGCAGTGAAAAATCTTTGCCATAGACTTTTCCCCCGCTACTTGATACGTCATAAATACAGGGATCGATAGGTACTCGTGCCACGAAGCCTGCAATACGCTAACATAAACGATGATTAATTATCTAACTGTATGAGAGCCAATGCATTATTTGTTATCAAGCCTGCCATAATCCGGCAATACATTTGGCCCAAAACCAACGAAACATTATTAACTCCACGCCCTCAAGCCGGATAGAGTCAAGTCAGAAATATCAAAAGTTGGTCTGTACAAGCCATGCATGTCATGGATTACAACACTGAGACAGTCTATGAAATATGCCTGCATAAGATCAACACAAGCTATATCATATGTCTTAAACTACAACAATTTTTATAGTTTTATGGAAATATGAATTTGTATTGGTATCCATAAAATTGAGGAAACACTTCTTACTTATTTATTTAATATTCCAAGAATGCCCCATTTGTATTTTAATCTTAAGCTCTAAGATTAAAATAGTTTTAAGTTGGGGCTGTTAATGATCAATTTAAATTTAATCGTTAACTTTAGAAAAATTAACGATTAATTAATCGTTAACTTCGATTAAAACCAAAAATTGAAATTTATAGCGTCATAAGTAACATTTATTAAAATACTTGTCGAAAATCGAATGAACAGTGGAATGTCTTCTTTATATGACTTTTTTTTTACCCAACAACACAAACAGACAAGTGTATTGACATTATTTGGTTCAAGTGATTAGCGGGTCTTATTGACAATATAACCAGCCGAGCTGACTAATCGTTAACATAGCTTTAGATTGTCTCAGCTGAAGTTTCCGATACTGTAGGGGATGTTTGGTTTGCAGTTGATTTGTATGCGAAGTTTTAGAACCAGGGTAGCAATGTTCCCTTTAAGCAGCGCGGCTGCGCAGATATTTGACCGACGCCACGCAGAAGTTTAGAATCAGCACGCAGCAAATTTGGTAAAATATTGCACAAAATGGACGTTGTGCAACTTTGCACACGAGTTTTTTTAAAAACTTTGCCAACGAAGCTTAGACTTAGAGGGAACATTGCATGTTAGGCAAACGATTTCTCTCAATGGACACAATAACCGTTATCAACATTTTGAACATTCACGTCAGTCAATACTTTAAAACCAAAATGTTCGTGTAATCGTCCGGAAATTAGTTTATATTTATCGGCCGAAATATTTTACTTTGTGACACCCAGTACTTTTATAAGTGGTGGGTAGGGCTGCCAATATTGTTGACAAATGATGCTTGGGTACCCATCTAACTTTCGACTGGGTACCCGGGTTACTCGTTCAAAACATCGCATAATTTTCCCCGTCATGACCGCTATACAATGCTGGGGACGCGGTGGTCGAGTGGCAGCGCACTGGACTGTCGTACCGATGGTCACGGGTTCGAATCCGTGTGTAGGCAAAGGTTTGTTCCCGGGGCCTAAGGCGTCCTGAGTCACCCCGCTCCGAATGGGTACCTAACTACATGTAGTTAGGCGGCTGTGTAATGCGTGGAACCCACAAAGCCGTGGCTTTGTCTTATGGGCCGTACATAAATGACTTCAAGCGATTTGGCCGATTTTTTACCCCCACTCCCCCCGGTCACACGTTGTCACAAAAACTTTGACCCACCTCCAATATGAAGTCACAAAGCATTGCCCCCTCCCCCCCCCAATAAAAGCCGTATTTCTTTTTTGAAAATGAGCATGTGTCAAATAACTTTCTTGTTAGTTAATTTTGTATTTATTGTGAAGTTGAACTCTAAAAATCGCTACACGCTTAAATCCATGTAAAACGTCACTAGATAAATTGTAAACAATCAAATGTTTCAGTGGGACTTTTATTTAAAGTAGCGCGTTTTGATGTCACGCCACATTTCTTAAACACATCCCTTCCCCTCGTCACAAATGTGTTACCCCCTCCTCCCCTAGGTGAGTAACGTCATTTTTGAATGGCCCCTTATTCATTGTACACTGTTAGTAACTAATTTATTGGCTTTAAAAACTTACAAATGTGGGTGTATAATTAAATCAGTTTTTGGGCAAGGAACACGTGGTAATGAACACACCAAACAAACTCGAATGGAGGGAGGAGAAAAAGGGGGGGGGGTAGATAAACAACATTGACAATTGGAAACCCAATGGTAGTGTTTTTCAAAGCAAAGTTAGTGTCAAAGCAGGGGTATTTTTTATTAACAAAACCAAACACGGCCTCTTTCATCTCTATGCCGACGTCTTAACCATGTTACACTGTTAGTAACTATTTAATTTATTAAATTAACCTTAAAAAACTGACAACCTTGTACGGATTATGAACATCAGTTTTTCTAGGTCAACACATATTAACGAACACAAGAAACACAAGCGAATGGAAAGGGTGCGGTTATAGTATAGGAGTGGGTGGGGGAGATGGGGTAGATAAAATTGTTAACAATCGGAAACCCAATGTCGGCATATTTCAAAGCAATGTTAGTGTCAAATCAAGGGTGTTTTGATTAACAACAAACACGGCCTATTTCATCTCTATACAGTCCATCCTTATTTTCGGCAGAGGAGTTTTGTTTTCCTTATATGACTCATTCAAAGAACCAAAATCTTCTTGTGTTTGCGATTTCTGTTTCATTTTCAGAAAAAAAGATGTATCAAAATATGTTGTAGTTTTTCGAGACCTTATTTTATTTCCCATTGACAGATATTTCTCCTTAAATGTAATTCACGGCATATATTTGAAACAAAAATTTTCATGTGATAAAATGTTTCGCGAGCCGCAAATTAAACACAAAAAAAAGCCGCAAATTAAACACAAAAAAGCCGCATGCGAGCCAATGTTTGGTTAACATAGACATTGAAGCCACATTTTCACGGGTAACCTGGCGGAATTTTACTACCCGGGTAATTTCACGGCAACGGGTACCCGGGTCCCGGGTACACGTTGACAGGCCTAGTGGTGGGTCGATTAATCGTTAAAAAAATTTGTTAAAATTTTTAACGATTAATCGATAAATTAATCGTTAATTTCCGCAGCCCTAGTTTTAAGTAGAATTTGATAAAATGGAAGCCAATCTTTGGAAAGATAATTCTACTCCAATCTTTCAATAGATTTAGTGAGATGTTCAAACGTTGGCCTTTTTATAATACATTTTAGGACATTCCAGAACTTATGCGACTTAATTTTTTGCACTTATTTGTTTAAAGGGGCTGTTTAGGAAATTAGTAAAGTTTTGTTTTATTCATTAAACGTAAAACTCCTCTAAAAATTTCAAACTAAGGCAAATAGTTATCTTTAATTAAGTGTTAAAATTCAGTTTTCCTGAAAAGCTATATGATATGATGACAACAAAAACGTCCCAAATAAATACACCCTCCCCACCCCCTTTCCCATGAAACGACTTTTTAAAGCGTTTACTCCGCTAACAACAAAATGTACTTTCGTCTTTACAGCCCAAAGACCTGATAAAGAGACATGCGTAACTTGTAAAGGATGAGTGTTAACACATATATTTATGTGAATGTTTCCGAAGTATATTTGATCACTATTGACAAGATAATGGAAATGTTAAGGGAATTTTCTTTAAAATTCGAACAGAACAGTCGTACATATGACATCGGTATCGAAGGTTAGATGATGGCATAGATTTTTACGAAGTATTTGATTTTAGGTTTGAATACTGACATATATATGACACATAGCTTTTGAAAACTAAGAGGATGGCAACTGGAAAAAAAAACAACAAGAAAAAAAAACAAACAAAAAAACAACAACAATTGGTTAAAAGAGCTTCTATAACCGACGTTGAATCTGTTATCGTTCAATGTGTGACATGCACTCACAAGAATTCCACATGGAAACGCTCAAAAGCTGTTAAATGTGACCAGATTACGTCTCATGGCAAGAACTTATCTCCCGGAGTCCGCCGTTTGGAAAAAAGAAAAAAAAACATTGCTCTGCTACATGTCTACACATAACCTAATAGATGGGATTTAATAATTCTAAATGATAGACATTATAGAGCTAGTATTGGCTGATAGAGTTCATATAGGTAATATAAACTGAAAGAGTTTATATGGTTAAATATACTGATATAGTTTATACTAGGTTGTGCTGCGGCACCGTGGCGCCGGCGGCGCCCACTTATTTTAGGGCGCCTACGCGCCCACCTTTTTCAAAAGCCCAACTAACTTGTCCTTGTATGATAAATACGTAATATTAAACTTCCTTAAATGTACACAAAGTATTTTATAATAGGGTTTTTTTTTGGTCAAAAGCCCAAGTAACATATCTTGGTATGATAAATACTAAATATTCCTGAAATGTACACAAAGTATTTACATAATATTTTTTACAGTGCTAATCACCGCACGATCTTTAACTAATTTTAGAAAGCAGCGCACCGAATTACTGCACCAAAAAATAACTCTTTCAGTCAGTCAGCACTATTTACAACAGAAATGCTGACGTCAAAGGTTCGTGCATTGTTTGGATAATGTTAATCTGGAAACCAAAATGATTATGATTTTTAAGTCTATATTTTCAATTTTTAAAAAAAGCAGAGTGATGTCCCTTAGCGTTAGGCCACAGTCATACATCATTGAGGGTAACTATATATACATGCATGATGATAGACTGATAGTTTATTTAGACTAATTGCAATAATTAACATTGTTCTATTTATTTATCTTTGTAAATTCACTAAGTACATTGTTCTATTTATTTATCTTTGTAAATTCACTAAGTACATTGTTCTATTTATTTATCTTTGTAAATTCACTAAGTACATTGTTCTATTCAAATGATTCTCAGCGTGACTTTAGGAAATTCCTTTAAAAAAAAACAACAAACATCATCCAAATTTTTGCATTGCTGCTGGGATTAAGTAGGGAAGGGAACTATATGTATAAGGATGTGAGGATTGTGAGTGTATTTAAAAGTAAAGGGAGTGGGGCTTGTTGTTTAGAAGTATTGATCTGTGGTGAAGGTAAAGTTGGGCAATAGAGTTTGATGTTCATTGAGTGGAACCTGCACTTAGGGAATGGGATCTGATGTTTTGGGAGTGAGTATCTTATTTTAGGGAGTAAGTGTCCGATGTTAGGGAATGCAGTGAAGGTGATGTTGGGGAGTCATGATCTGATGTTTTGGGAGTGAGTATCTTATTTTAGGGAGTAAGTGTCCGATGTTAGGGAATGCAGTGAAGGTGATGTTGGGGAGTCATGATCTGATGTTTTGGGGAGTGAGTATCTTATTTTAGGGAGTAAGTGTCCGATGTTAGGGAATGCAGTGAAGGTGATGTTGGGGAGTCATGATCTGATGTTTTGGGAGTGAGTATCTTATTTTAGGGAGTAAGTGTCCGATGTTAGGGAATGCAGTGAAGGTGATGTTGGGGAGTCATGATCTGATGTTTTGGGAGTGAGTATCTTATTTTAGGGAGTAAGTGTCCGATGTTAGGGAATGCAGTGAAGGTGATGTTGGGGAGTCATGATCTGATGTTTTGGGAGTGAGTATCTTATTTTAGGGAGTAAGTGTCCGATGTTAGGGAATGCAGTGAAGGTGATGTTGGGGAGTCATGATCTGATGTTTTGGGAGTGAGTATCTTATTTTAGGGAGTAAGTGTCCGATGTTAGGGAATGCAGTGAAGGTGATGTTGGGGAGTCATGATCTGATGTTTTGGGAGTGAGTATCTTATTTTAGGGAGTAAGTGTCCGATGTTAGGGAATGCAGTGAAGGTGATGTTGGGGAGTCATGATCTGATGTTTTGGGAGTGAGTATCTTATTTTAGGGAGTAAGTGTCCGATGTTAGGGAATGCAGTGAAGGTGATGTTGGGGAGTCATGATCTGATGTTTTGGGAGTGAGTATCTTATTTTAGGGAGTAAGTGTCCGATGTTAGGGAATGCAGTGAAGGTGATGTTGGGGAGTCATGATCTGATGTTTTGGGAGTGAGTATCTTATTTTAGGGAGTAAGTGTCCGATGTTAGGGAATGCAGTGAAGGTGATGTTGGGGAGTCATGATCTGATGTTTTGGGAGTGAGTATCTTATTTTAGGGAGTAAGTGTCCGATGTTAGGGAATGCAGTGAAGGTGATGTTGGGGAGTCATGATCTGATGTTTTGGGAGTGAGTATCTTATTTTAGGGAGTAAGTGTCCGATGTTAGGGAATGCAGTGAAGGTGATGTTGGGGAGTCATGATCTGATGTTTTGGGAGTGAGTATCTTATTTTAGGGAGTAAGTGTCCGATGTTAGGGAATGCAGTGAAGGTGATGTTGGGGAGTCATGATCTGATGTTTTGGGAGTGAGTATCTTATTTTAGGGAGTAAGTGTCCGATGTTAGGGAATGCAGTGAAGGTGATGTTGGGGAGTCATGATCTGATGTTTTGGGAGTGAGTATCTTATTTTAGGGAGTAAGTGTCCGATGTTAGGGAATGCAGTGAAGGTGATGTTGGGGAGTCATGATCTGATGTTTTGGGAGTGAGTATCTTATTTTAGGGAGTAAGTGTCCGATGTTAGGGAATGCAGTGAAGGTGATGTTGGGGAGTCATGATCTGATGTTTTGGGAGTGAGTATCTTATTTTAGGGAGTAAGTGTCCGATGTTAGGGAATGCAGTGAAGGTGATGTTGGGGAGTCATGATCTGATGTTTTGGGAGTGAGTATCTTATTTTAGGGAGTAAGTGTCCGATGTTAGGGAATGCAGTGAAGGTGATGTTGGGGAGTCATGATCTGATGTTTTGGGAGTGAGTATCTTATTTTAGGGAGTAAGTGTCCGATGTTAGGGAATGCAGTGAAGGTGATGTTGGGGAGTCATGATCTGATGTTTTGGGAGTGAGTATCTTATTTTAGGGAGTAAGTGTCCGATGTTAGGGAATGCAGTGAAGGTGATGTTGGGGAGTCATGATCTGATGTTTTGGGAGTGAGTATCTTATTTTAGGGAGTAAGTGTCCGATGTTAGGGAATGCAGTGAAGGTGATGTTGGGGAGTCATGATCTGATGTTTTGGGAGTGAGTATCTTATTTTAGGGAGTAAGTGTCCGATGTTAGGGAATGCAGTGAAGGTGATGTTGGGGAGTCATGATCTGATGTTTTGGGAGTGAGTATCTTATTTTAGGGAGTAAGTGTCCGATGTTAGGGAATGCAGTGAAGGTGATGTTGGGGAGTCATGATCTGATGTTTTGGGAGTGAGTATCTTATTTTAGGGAGTAAGTGTCCGATGTTAGGGAATGCAGTGAAGGTGATGTTGGGGAGTCATGATCTGATGTTTTGGGAGTGAGTATCTTATTTTAGGGAGTAAGTGTCCGATGTTAGGGAATGCAGTGAAGGTGATGTTGGGGAGTCATGATCTGATGTTTTGGGAGTGAGTATCTTATTTTAGGGAGTAAGTGTCCGATGTTAGGGAATGCAGTGAAGGTGATGTTGGGGAGTCATGATCTGATGTTTTGGGAGTGAGTATCTTATTTTAGGGAGTAAGTGTCCGATGTTAGGGAATGCAGTGAAGGTGATGTTGGGGAGTCATGATCTGATGTTTTGGGAGTGAGTATCTTATTTTAGGGAGTAAGTGTCCGATGTTAGGGAATGCAGTGAAGGTGATGTTGGGGAGTCATGATCTGATGTTTTGGGAGTGAGTATCTTATTTTAGGGAGTAAGTGTCCGATGTTAGGGAATGCAGTGAAGGTGATGTTGGGGAGTCATGATCTGATGTTTTGGGAGTGAGTATCTTATTTTAGGGAGTAAGTGTCCGATGTTAGGGAATGCAGTGAAGGTGATGTTGGGGAGTCATGATCTGATGTTTTGGGAGTGAGTATCTTATTTTAGGGAGTAAGTGTCCGATGTTAGGGAATGCAGTGAAGGTGATGTTGGGGAGTCATGATCTGATGTTTTGGGAGTGAGTATCTTATTTTAGGGAGTAAGTGTCCGATGTTAGGGAATGCAGTGAAGGTGATGTTGGGGAGTCATGATCTGATGTTTTGGGAGTGAGTATCTTATTTTAGGGAGTAAGTGTCCGATGTTAGGGAATGCAGTGAAGGTGATGTTGGGGAGTCATGATCTGATGTTTTGGGAGTGAGTATCTTATTTTAGGGAGTAAGTGTCCGATGTTAGGGAATGCAGTGAAGGTGATGTTGGGGAGTCATGATCTGATGTTTTGGGAGTGAGTATCTTATTTTAGGGAGTAAGTGTCCGATGTTAGGGAATGCAGTGAAGGTGATGTTGGGGAGTCATGATCTGATGTTTTGGGAGTGAGTATCTTATTTTAGGGAGTAAGTGTCCGATGTTAGGGAATGCAGTGAAGGTGATGTTGGGGAGTCATGATCTGATGTTTTGGGAGTGAGTATCTTATTTTAGGGAGTAAGTGTCCGATGTTAGGGAATGCAGTGAAGGTGATGTTGGGGAGTCATGATCTGATGTTTTGGGAGTGAGTATCTTATTTTAGGGAGTAAGTGTCCGATGTTAGGGAATGCAGTGAAGGTGATGTTGGGGAGTCATGATCTGATGTTTGGAGAGGACCCTGATGTTCCTTAAGGGAACCTGATGTTTGAGTAGTAGTATTTGATGTTGCGTAAGGGAACCTGATGTTTGAGTAGTAGTATTTGATGTTGCGTAAGGGAACCTGATGTTTGAGTAGTAGTATTTGATGTTGCGTAAGGGAACCTGATGTTTGAGTAATGTTGCCTGATGTTCCTTAAGGGAACCTGATGTTTTTGTAGTTGTGCCTGATGTTCCGTAAGGGAACCTGATGTTTGAGTAGTGGCGCCTGATGTTCCGTAATGGAACCTGATGTTTGAGTAGTGGCGCCAGATGTCCATTAAGGAAACCTGATTTTTTTGTAGTGGTACTTGATATTCCATAAGGGAACCTAATATATGAGTAGTGGCGCCGGATATTCCGTAAGGTAACCTGATGTATGATTGGTGGTGTCTGATGTTCTTTAAGGGAACTTTATGTTTGGGTGGTTGTGAGGGTCAGACCTGTGCAAAAATAAAGAAAATATAATACATGTATGAGCAGCAGACCAGCATTATGCCCAGTGGGGAAATAGAATTGAGTTCACAGTAACAGATCGATGCTTGGACTTTGTTGGGACATATTATGGGGTGGAGAAAGGAGGTCACATTCGGTACAAATAGGTTAAAGGTTACGATTTGAAAGTGTCTCATTAACATAATATACAGAATACATAATTTATATTTGTTAGGAGTTTATTGGGAAGTGTTGTTTGGGAAACGGAAAAGTTAAACAAAATAATTTGGACAACTATAAACTTGTATGACCAATCACAGGATCATATATGATGGCGTCAAAAATTTTAAGTAAGTGACGTCACTGTTACGCTAATTTTTAAAGAAGGACCCAGTGAATAACATAAGCAGAGTTCTTATCACAAGATCAGGTTGCCAGACCAATCATAGTGTTATGAGAACAGGTTGCCAGACAGAGCAGAGTGTTACCACAACTGGTTGGCAGACAGATCAAAACTGTTACCGCAACAGGTTGCCATACAGATCATAGTGTTATTATAACAGGTTGCCAGATAGATCATAGTGTGATGGGAACAGGTTGTCAGACAGATCATAGTGTGATGAGAGCTGGTTGCCATACAGATCATAGTGTTATTATAACAGGTTGCCAGATAGATCATAGTGTGATGGGAACAGGTTGTCAGACAGATCATAGTGTGATGAGAGCAGGTTGCCAGACAGATCATAGTGTTATTAGAACAGGTTGCCAGACAGATCATAGTGTTATTAGAACAGGTTGTCAGACAGATCATAGTGTGATGATAACAGGTTGCCAGACAGATCATAGTTTTACTAGAACAGGGTGCCAGACAGATCATAGTGTTATTAGAACAGGTTGCCAGAAAGATCATAGTGTTATATGAAAACTGATGGCAGACAGAAAAAGTTGCTACCAGAGCAGTGTGTTGGTAGAGTAGGCAGACTTAGGGAAGTTTACGGGAAAGTCTAAAAAGAATAAAAGTTTCACAAAAAGCAGTGTTCAACAACAATTCTTAGGATGCCACTTGTTGACGCCACCTATTCATTACATGCCAGACGCCTTGGACATTATCCATAAAAAAGTAGAGTTAATGAGAAATTAAAGTAAATTTTATTAAATAGCTTCATAAATGTAAAATTGATTTCATGGAGATCTGAAAATATTCCTGCCACTGGCTACTTAGTATCTGCAGTTTTTTTTTAAAAACATAGTTAATTTAACAAATTTTTTAGTTATTGCTCTGAGCGATTATTACAGTACATTAACTAAGAGAACCACTGCGTTAAATAAATGTGGGTAAGGGGATTAAGTTGCTATATAAATATAAACTATTTTGATATGCCGTGTATTTTATTAGAAAAAATTAGGAAAAATGAAAACGATTTCTATATGCATCTTGAAAACTTTAAAAATGTTGCTTTGTTTTAAGGGGGAAAAAATATATATCTTCAAAATATTTTAAGACACTTTAATAAAGAAGAAAAGCTTTACATTTTACAATACTCAGCTAGAGTAAAAGGAAAAGTTCATATTGATTCGACTTTAAACTTACATCAAATACAATGTGAAGACAATGGCATGCAAATACTGTGCCCTAGCTCCCCAAAATATAATGTTAAAGCTGGTTTCAGGAGGTACGGGATCCCCACCAGCTCAGCCCCGTCTCACAGTATGACAAGTGTTATAACTGCTGAGGATGATGAATTCCACACAAAAATTCAAGTTCTCCCTGTCAATGAAGGTTCCATGTGTCGTTATGTTTTAAAAAAAACAAACAATGTTAGATCACTCTGATGCTTTCTGGTCCAGCTTTTTAAAGAATTCGAAAGGTCATTTAATGATTTTCACATTGAAGATGTCAGATCTAATACATCTGATTGTCGTCTGTAAGAGACTCAATGGCTTTTTATTACATTGCCTATTTCTGGTAGAGCTGCCTGAAAGCCCCGGGAAAGTGCCAGTTTTCTGAGTTAAAACTTGGCTTAGCCAACGCCGCCCTGGCAGACGGGGATGTCTTATGGGATAGGATAATACGATTTGGACTGGCGAGTTCTTGTGTTGACGAACGGTAACATGTAACATGTCCGATCCATCACAACTTGTAATCGAACGTGACTAAAGGAATATCATCTCATTTGTCTATTTACTAGGTTAAATAAATATAAGCCTGTCTGTCGGTCATGATGGATTCAATCTTGACCTAATCTAGCCTGCTCCTTAGACATTTTATGAGAGAAAATGTACGCTTAAAAAACAAGCAATAAGAGTAATATAACGCTGTCACGAACAGTAAACAAAGAATGAAATAACTGGCCCAAAATGACATGGTCACCTAGCCAAATAATAACGGACCATTTTAAGAGTTATATCCAGGCCAACATTTAACAATGTTTAGCATATTATCCTGGCCAAAAACATACCATATTGACCATTACATCCACGCCAAAACGGATTATATTAACCCTTCTATACAGACCAACAGCGGACAATATGATCATTCTAGGCTGGCAAATAATGGGACCATTTTGACCATTCTATGCGGATCCAAACATGAAAGCTAAAATGACTGTTCTATACAGTTTAACTAACAAATGAACATATTCAACGATGTGTATAGGCCATCCATGGATAAGTTTGGCCTTTCAATCTAAGCTATCCATGAGCCATATTGAACATCCTGTGCTCATCTACTAACAATAGTCCATATCAGTGGTGGCCATACTGTAGTAACTGAGAGCTATTTTAAAATATAAAACAATTACTGAAAACCTAATTGTAGCACTATGGGTCATTGAACCTTGCATGGAAATCTTCCACTAATCATTGTAACATATCTTTCATAAATTAAACGCGAGCCGCAATGTGAACACAAAAGAGCCGCATGCGGCTCGCGAGCCGAGCTTTGGCCACCGTTTGTCCATATTATCACCATTCTATCCCGGCCAACATGCAATGGACCATAAAAACCCTTCTTTTCAGTCTCTTTCACGATATGCTATTTGCCTTTCTATCGTGATAAACATACGATGAGCCATATTAGCCCATTATATTATAGCCAGTAAATCTTGACATTCATCCATCAATCAATAAAGACAAGCACATTGTTTAATGTGAAAACTTCTCACAGATGTCAGATCTACGAATAGGATTCCTATTGACACATTCTCGTGTGTCACGCGCTGATCTGCACTTTTTATTCCTTCTCACAATTTTAATTTCCATTATCATTCAAGAATTTTATGTATTGCACCTTCAATGTATGTGTTATGTAACAATCGTAAAAAAAAAGATTTTTTTCGTGCCATTTATTATTCTTTAATATACAGTCTTCTTTTATTGGATATTAGTGGGAATTTCAATGCAAAAGAAGCTTCTTTCTTTTATTATTCTCTCTCTCTCTCTCTCTCTCTCTCTCTCTCTCTCTCTCTCTCTCTCTCTCTCTCTCTCTCTCTCTCGCTCCCTCTCTCTCTCTCTTACTCTCTCTCTCTCTCTCCCCCCCCTCTCTCTCTTACTCTCACTCTCTATCTCCTTCTTACTTTAATTCATCTCTTTTCTTTATCTTAAAAAATGTAAATTCTGTGGCAAAGAGCTTGTAAGCCACATCGAGTTCGTGCCATTAAAAATATCTCGATGTCACTTGTACAGGGCTGAGATCAAGTTTGTGACCTGTTGAATGTCTTCATTACACAGATGGACACCTTATCACACATCGCCCTTGGCATTCCCATAAGACGTCCTTATCATGGTGAACTTATTAGCTGTAGTCAAGCTATCTCACCCAGGGACACAATTATGTGCTACTCTTCGTAGTCGGGTATTTTGGGATCAGCGGTATAAGCTTTTTATTTCATTTTAAGGATAGAACGTTTTTTACAGTAAAAAAGATGACACATGAACAAGAATATCCCGGTACTCGTCCAGATTTAATTAGCTATCCATTTCTGTTATTTGATCTTCTATTTATCTGATCTCGCTGTTTTTAAGCCTATATTTATTTTAAATTTAATATCGGTTTATAAAAGGTATACGGTATTCTTCTTTTGTTTTTTCACTCTAAAAGAGATATATAACAAATCATAAATATTTTTGCGTTGTTTGTAACGTAGAGTGGAAATTATTTGTTCATGAAACTGAAGAAGAGCTTGGTGTCTTATGATTACATTTTACTGCGTAGTGCCCTGAAAATGTGTACATTTTCATTTTTGGGTTTGTGATCCCTTACAAATATTCTAAACAGAAGCGTAACTGGGTTTTCCACGCCCTTGTCTAATTCATTTTTGGCGCCCTTGAGAATAGGGAAAATACTAAATTATACAGAATAAATTGATTATTGAAGGATTAGCTCTTGGCGCCCTTGACAACTACCCCGACGCCAAATCGTTGATCCGCCTGTGTTTCTAAATGGAATGTAAATGAAGAACTTGGAATAAAACCATTAACTATGATGATATTTAATATGGTTGGGGAAAATGCCGATATGTATAGACAAAAGGTGCATAAATAAATTACATTTTTGATATTTTGATGCAGAATACAGATATTAAAGAATCTAGCCACTAAGCCAACAATTGTCAGTAGACAATTAGTTTAAACTATCTAACCCCAGTGACGTTCATATTCTCACAAATTTAAATCTGTACAAAATACTTTTACTGTAGTCGGTATATATGTTGTAGTTATTGTTTGAGCAAATTTGATCTTTTAAAAATAAATAATAATTTAATTTTTTTAAAATATAATTAATGACGTTGATTTCAATATGTTTATGTCATCGCATTGCTCAAAATGCGGTTACACTAAATACATTGAAATGGCTTTCCTCAGATTCAAATCTAGAAATTCTTACTTTTGAATAAAACATGACTCACACAGCAACGTAAATGCAAACGTCTCTGTAAAATTTTAAATTTCAGATTTCAATCTTTGAAGATCTGGTACAAGAAGCAGTTACATTTGAAAAACAGAAGCTTCCAAAACAAAAACACATTTTAAAAAAGGAATGTTTGCCCATAAACGCCTGGCTGTCATTTTGCTTGAATCACGTAATTTTTATTTATAAATCTGTTATTTAATGTTAAATGATAGTTTCATTAAAATAAAAATTGACAGCTTTTGACTACACCCCTTCTCCTTGGAACTCAATCACAAAACTTTTCCAGCTTTCAAACAAGCTTTGTAAAGTCATATCAATAACAGCAATAAGGGTATCACTAATTTCCGAAATAGCGTAAAAGAAGATGAAGGAGGAGTAAAGCGTGTTACCTCAAACAAAGTTAAAGAGGTTTCAGAGAATTATTTCCAGCTGTTTTTTTTTGTGTTCACATAGGTTTTAAATAATAATAATAATAATAATAACAATAATAATAATAATAAAAATAATAATCATAATAATAATAATTGATTTTTGTTATTTATAGTTAATTAGGATTGCTTAATAGATTTGACCGTTTATTTAACAAATTAAAAATTGAAAAATCTATTGGTGCACAAAGTTTTAAGAAAACTAAAACAGATTTGATTTTTTAATAAGAAAAACCCGTAAAAAACCAAGTTTTTTACTATAAATCCTTTATGTACGAGAAGTAACTAAAAGAATGTTCATTATAATACGCAGCGCCAGACCATCCAGAAATACAAAATTGCAGTTGAGTCGTAAAACATGTTTAATATAATGCGCACCGATCAGAAATATGTTTATAAAAAGAGCTGTCAATAAAATACGCACCTTGTTGCGCGACAGAAAGGTTGTTCAATATAATACGCACCGCGACGCTCTATCTCAAAAAATAGCATGATACATAGGAATAAATAAAATAATCTAAAAAATCAATAATTTAATTACGGTACATGCGATCGATCTGAAATTTTGATACATTGTTTTTATCATCGGTACGAAACTGCCTGCAAAATTTCAGCTCGCTATCTTGCGAGCAAGTGGGTTAAAAATCGATCAAAAGTTTTGGCGACAAGCAAGCAAGCAAGCAAGGTCCGCCGCAGACACCACGAGTTAATATAAAGGATTTAATAAGAAAAACCCGTAAAAAACCAAGTTTTTGACTATAAATCCTTTATGTACGAGAAGTAATTAAAAGAATGTTCATTATAATACGCAGCGCCAGACCATCCAGAAATACAAAATTGCAGTTGTGTCGTAAAACATGTTTAATATAATGCGCACCGATCAGGAATATGTTTATAAAAAGAGCTGTCAATAAAATACGCACCTTATTGCGCGACAGAAAGGTTGTTCAATATAATACGCACCGCGACGCTCTATCTCAAAAAATAGCATGATACATAGGAATAAATAAAATAATCTAAAAAATCAATAATTTAATTACGGTACATGCGATCGATCTGAAATTTTGATACATTGTTTTTATCATCGGTACGAAACTGCCTGCAAAATTTCAGCTCGCTATCTTGCGAGCAAGTGGGTTAAAAATCGATCAAAAGTTTTGGCGACAAGCAAGCAAGCAAGCAAGCAAGCAAGGTCGGTCGGTCGGCCGCAGACACCACGAGTTAATATAAAGGATTTAAAAATGAAACTAAAGCCTTCATTATGTTAAAACTTAAAACGGTCCGAAAAAATAAATAAAATTTACGAAGCAGACACAAAATGTCCTTAAATTTATTCGTTTCTTGTGGCGATTGAATGCCAGTGACCACAGGGAAAATGTATTTTCAAAAGTAGTATACATATCATCTTTGTGATTAATATATTTTGCATGCTTATAAAAAGTCATTTTTAACTAGCAAACTATTCACAATAAAAATATCAGGAATATGTAAGGAAAAAAAATAGATAGCCCCTGCGTGAAGAGTATATGAACCATGCGTCAAACCATGTTCCAAAAAATATATACATGAATTAAAAATTTTGTTGAAAGTGTTGAACAAATAAAATCTAGATTTTAAAAAACTTAATTATATTAAAACAGATATCCTGGATTGTGAAAAATGTTAGAGTACTGTAATGCAGTCATCATTTATTTATTGTGTCCATCCACGTCATGAGCTACGATCTAAAGTTGTGTCCGATCTGTCGGACGTTTGCTTGATTTAACTTTTCATTTTCCGTATTGGATTAAAGACTGAATTCCGGACTCGTCGTCACAGCTTGTAATCTGTTGCCAGTCAGAGGCACGGGAAATTATTTGGTCCTATTTCAGCTGGTTACCGCTCATGTGAGCAACTTTTCAATGAATCTGCTAACTTTGGTGACTATCACTATCAGTGTGGGATTTTTCGAGCAGTTAGAAAACTTTTTATTTGAATGTTATACTGTGTTATGATACGATTTAAAAGAATTATACATTACATTCTTGACAAAAGTAAACCTTTTTGGCCTGCTGGAATTTTAAAGAGTGAGATGTGTTGTTTAAAAAAATTAATTTCCAGGTCGCATAAATGTAGATTTTTGTTTATGGTGTGCAAGTATAACCCCCTGTTCACAAGCCCATTTGAAGTACTTCCCTCTAATTAAGTACAACCTCATTTTTAAAGGTAACCTCTTTTGAAAGTACATACATAAAATATTTTCAAAAACCAATTTAAACAAATGAGCCTCAACATTTGATTTGAAAACTTTGATTTTATATAGAATGTTATCATCTTTCTATACATAATCAATTATAGCATTTCACAAAATAGACCAAATTGTGTGTCCCTGAAGAAAAATAATAAAAGTTGTTTTCAAACTAGCCATTAATTTTTTTAAAAATCATTGTTATTAAAGTTTCTTAATACTATATTTTATATTTCTTATTGCTCTGAACTGAAAGCAGTCGCTTAAATAGTGTGAAAACTGTAAAAACTCAGCATTTGCCTTCCATTCGAATAAATAAGTGGATTTGGTGTGTAATAGAGAGTGACAATCACTGCTATAATTAATATCCCCAAAACATGGTTCTTATATCTTTAAAACACAGTTCATGGGAAACTTGAGTAGAATTCTAAACCTGTTGCTGAAAAGTCCTGATTCAATTATTGGTATTATAGTAAGCTGAGACCGATTTATGACAGCATGATGAGACCGTGTATGGTAGCATGATGAGACTGTGTATGGTAGCATGATGAGACTGTGTATGGTAGCATGATGAGAACGTGCATAGTAGCATGATGAGACTGTGTATAGTAGCATGATGAGACCGTGTGTGGTAGCATGATGAGACCGTGTATATTAGTAGTAGCATGATGAGACTGTTTATAGTAGCATGATGAGACCGTGTATAGTAGCATGATGAGACTGTGTATAGTAGCATGATGAGACCGTGTGTGGTAGCATGATGAGACCGTGTATAGTAGCATGATGAGACCGTGTATAGTAGCATGATGAGACCGTGTATAGTAGCATGATGAGACTGTTTATAGTAGCATGATGAGACCGTGTATAGTAGCATGATGAGACCGTGTATAGTAGCATGATGAGACTGTTTATAGTAGCATGATGAGACCGTGTATAGTAGCATGATGAGACTGTGTATAGTAGCATGATGAGACCGTGTATAGTAGCATGATGAGACCGTGTATAGTAGCATGATGAGACCGTGTATAGTAGCATGATGAGACCGTGTATAGTAGCATGATGAGACTATTTATAGTAGCATGATGAGACCGTGTATAGTAGCATGATGAGACTGTGTATGGTAGCATGGATTGACTGTGTATAGTAGCATGATGAGACCGTGTATAGTAGCATGATGAGACCGTGTATAGTAGCATGATGAGACCGTGTATAGTAGCATGATGAGACTATTTATAGTAGCATGATGAGACCGTGTATAGTAGCATGATGAGACTGTGTATGGTAGCATGGATTGACTGTGTATAGTAGCATGATGAGACCGTGTATAGTAGCATGATGAGACTGTGTATGGTAGCATGATGAGACTGTGTATAGTAGCATGATGAGACTGTGTATAGTAGCATGATGAGACCGTGTGTGGTAGCATGATGAGACCGTGTATAGTAGCATGATGAGACCGTGTATAGTAGCATGATGAGACCGTGTATAGTAGCATGATGAGACTGTTTATAGTAGCATGATGAGACCGTGTATAGTAGCATGATGAGACTGTGTATAGTAGCATGATGAGACCGTGTATAGTAGCATGATGAGACCGTGTATAGTAGCATGATGAGACCGTGTATAGTAGCATGATGAGACCGTGTATAGTAGCATGATGAGACTATTTATAGTAGCATGATGAGACCGTGTATAGTAGCATGATGAGACTGTGTATGGTAGCATGGATTGACTGTGTATAGTAGCATCATGAGACCGTGTATAGTAGCATGATGAGACTGTGTATGGTAGCATAATGAGACTGTGTATGGTAGTGAGATGAGACATGCATGGTGATATTATAATGTAATCATTGTCTATAGATGAATGTGG